>PVJX010024057.1:0-28527 GCA_004027295.1 Dolichotis patagonum | reverse complement strand
GCAGACGTCTCAGTCTCCTGGCACAGATCCTTCATCCCACTAGTGCAGACTTTCTAGCTTCCTCCACTGGCCTTTGGGCCTTCCCAGTGTAGATCCTTGATACAGACTTGCATGAGACATTGTTACGTGTTCTAGGCCTCCAGCTGGAGTCATGGAGGATGTTGCCATGGGCTCTAGGTCTTCAACTGGACTCATGCAGGACATTGCCATGGTATCCAGGCACTCATCTGAATTCTTTGGGTCTTTACTGTGTGGACAATCTACCATACTCTTTCACATTTGACTCTTGGGGTGAATAGTATAAAATAATCCTATAAATTATGTGTCCTATATTAAATTCATTCCCTTGTAAACCCTGACTACAATGAGAAGCTTACTCCTCACAGCACTGTGTTCAACCCTAATAGCAGTTGGAGTTACCTTTAAAGGAGGGGATCCCAAGAGAGGTAAGAAACCAAGGCTTTCTGAGGTTGTGTCCCAAATTACAAAACTGATATCTAGAACAAAGAATGAAGACCCTTGGAAATCTTCTCATCCCCAATCAACAGATGCTTGCCCCATTTTAACTGTGCTCAGGCTGGACGCCACTTGGAGTTACATTGTTCTTCCTCAGACATGGTCTTCGATCTCCAGAAAGCCCTCCCCATCCTGGCACTGAGAAAGAGGTGATCTAACTTGATATTTCCATTTAATAGGTGAGGAAACTAAATGTACATGATCATAATTTCCATAGACCACTTTATGAAAAATCTGACCTTAGAATAATTTGGTATCTGACTCTAAGGCAAGGTTTCTCAGACTTGGCCATATTGGCATTTTGGACAGAATAAGAATTTATTAGAATGGGGAGGGATTGTTTGTAGCAGTATATTTAGCAATATCCCTGTCCAATAACAGTCTTCCACCCCTACCCCAATTGTGACAACCAAAATTGTCCTCAGATATTACCACATATCTCTTGGGGCTATAGGATTGTTTCTTGTTAGAACCACTTTTTAAAGGAGTAGGCCATTCACATCAGTGGCATGTAGACCTGGCAACGACACTAGAATTAGGCTTACAGTTTCAATCACAAAGTGCAGGGATTGTTATTGTATTGAAATCCCAAGAACTCTGCTGTGTACCAATGAATCATAAGCAGGGTCCTCATCTGCTCCAGAAGTCATACAATAAAACAAATATTTACACAGGTAAGCATCCTAAATGGGGAACAAGAAAACAAATACAAACAAAGGAACAGGGAAAAGATAGGTAATATGCTATGGTTTTTAAGGAATATAACAAAATTTTCCCAACATGTGCTTAGAAAATGGGATATGGACATAAGTATGGAGATTTTGATTTAAAAAATTAAAACTACAAATTCCATTTGACCCAACTACTCTTCTTCTAGGCATCTTCCTGCAAGTGTTAAAGACATTGTATTATAGTGACATATGCGTAGCCATGTACAGCACCATGATTCATAACAGCTAAATCTTGGAAGTAGCCTATATATCCATCAAAAGATGAATGGATAAAGAAAATATAGTATTTAATACACAATAGAGTACTACTCCAACATGAAGAAAGATAAACTTGGATAATTTGTAGGAAAATGGATTTATCAAGAGACCACAGTGGTAAGTGAAATAAGTCAGTTACACAAGCTTAAATAATGCATGGTTTCTTTTATATGAGAAACTCAACTTATAGATAAAATGAAAAATAAAAGATAATAGGAAGTAGGGAGCTAGATCTTTATCGAATGGGAAGGGCAACAAGAGATGGAGGGAGGACAGAGGAAGGAGGGAAGAAGAAAGGAGAATGATAAAATAAATTAAGATGTGTTATGTAACAAGTGCCAGCTCCACACAAGTCAAGTAAACATTATATACTGCAAACCTGTAAATTAAAAATAGATCATAAAGTGATTTTGAATCATATATTGTCATCACTAATATTATTATTGAATTTTCCATAGTATGGAAAGATGTGTTATAAACAATGTTTGTGTTACTCCAAATTTACTGAAGGTCAATCCCTGAGGTAATGATATTTGGAGGTGGGGACTCTGAGAGATAAATTTATGAGGAAGATAGAGTGTACATGAATAGGATTAATTCTCTTCTAAGGAGACAGCAAACTTCAGTCAGGTGAGTATGCCATAAGGAACAGTTATCTAAAACCAGGAAGTCAGTCCTCATCTTCTTGGTATCCTAGCCTTCAAAACTGGAAGAAATAACACTTAGTGTTTAAGCCAGCCAGTCTATAGTATATTTGCTATAGCAGCCTGAACTAAGATAAAAGTTATGCCAAACTCCTTCCTTGTGACGGTATATACTCACAAGCATAAAGTGGAAAATACTGGTTTTGTGTTTGAATGAACATTTCATGGTGCGAAGTGTGGTGTTACGCATTTAAGTCTTGACCAGATGGAGGATATTGACTGTTATGTGAAACATTATGGCAAAAATTGAACTCTGTTTATTACATGGGTTAGGAGTATTTGAAAAAAACCGTCTATAAACGAGAAAAGTCTTCAGAGTTCAGCAATGAGGCTGATGTCATGTTGGACTGGATTTTAATGGTGATTTAGTGGACTTTTCAGTTTGAGAAAACCATTTAACTTGTTTGTGCTTCAGTTTTCATCACTAAAAAATGGAAATAAACAGCACCAACTTTATAGAGCTATTTGAAGATGAATGCAAAAATTACATACATTTCTAGTAAATAGTACACATTTAATAAATGTATCTTGAAAGGCAGCAATTTAAATGTGCTTCTAATTTTTTAGTTTCATTGCTTTTAGTACAAGTTTACAAATCCTTCATTAACTTAATTCCAACTATCTTTAGTTGGTATACCAGTCAGACTTATGCTGCTAAAGAGTTTTGTGTGTATCTCACATCAATTAATATAATACATTTATCTTAAGAAATTTACTCACATGATTATGAGATGGACAAGTCTCAAGATCAACTGGAGAGATAAGAGATCTGATAGCATAATTCTGATTCAAGTCTGAAGGTCTGAGAACCCAGAGAATTGATGGTATAGTTCTACTCCAAAGGCAAGAAAAACAATGATGGTCCATCTCAGAGAAGTCAGGTGTGAGGAGTTCCCTCTTTCTTTAGGGAGGATCAGGTTTTTTGCCCTAATCAAGATTTCAGCTGATGGATGAGGCCCACACACATTAAGGATGCAATCTGCTTTACTTAGTCTATGGATTCAAATGTTAATCTCATCCAGAACACCCTTATGGATATACCAAGCATAATGCTAACTGGCTGTCTGGACACATAAAATGGATAGACTTGATACATAAAAATTAATCATCACAATTGTACATGGTCTTCTACTGTCATCAACCTCCAACTACCTTTCTCTGTAGTCATGAATCTAATATCAACTCCCCTTCTCCATACAGGGTTTATATCTCTGGGTCTGTTGAAGTGTCAAAGATGATATTGTTTATGAAGCCTGTGAGCCTACTAGACACTTTTCAGCCCACATCCATAGGCGACGTGACTGGGCCTCACCAAAGGGGTAACTGCATAAATTATGACATCACATTACAGACTTTACAACTAACCTTGAAATTTTCATCCAGCTGTCACAGGAGTCATGATTCCATAATTGGTGAGGTGACAGTGGCAACTCACTTGCTCTCAAACCCATCACATGAGAAAGATAAAAGTCTTAATTCCTGAAGGGTGCATAGATATGAGTATTTTTTCATGACCTTGATAAGGTTTTCATTAAGTATTTTAGTTTTAGTGTATAAACTATCCTAAACTGTCCCCAAATCTAAAAGGCTCAGGATTAGGAAAAGCAACTTTGACACATTTGAAGTTAATTCAATAGTGAAACTTGGACTGGAACTTCTGAGCAATTTAACTCCAAACAACATTCAATCACAATGAAAAATATTGTGAAACTAATATAATTCCAGTAAAGACAGAAGATTTTATAATGTAATGCTAAACAACTACAACTTTACTCTTCTCTGATCTTCATTTCTTGTTTTATTTTATATTTTATTTTATTTCAATTTTTTTAGATAGGGTCTCATTATCTAGTTCAGACTGGCTTTGAAATCACTATGTAGTCCAGGCTGGTCTTGAATTCATGGCAATCCACGTGCGTCAGCCTGCCTAATTCTGGGATTACAGGTATAATACCACCAATTTAATTCTTTTTAAATTTAGTTTTTTAAAAGTACACTTATTGGTACACTTTTTATATACATAATGTTCACATTCATCATAGGGAATTTGTACATAAAATATCTTGATTCTTTTTTCCCATTGCCTCCCCTCTCTTCCCTACCTTATTTCCAAAGCTTTGTTTCCATTTTTTCCTTCTATTCTCTTTTTCCTCTTCCATTCCTTCCCTTCCTCTTTCACTCCCTTGTTATCCTTCTGATTTGAACATTTTCTCCCTATTTTCCAATATCTATCATGTAGCTTGGTCCTTATTTATCCTTTTGGTTTCTCATACAAGGAAATAATGCAGTATTTGAACATGTGTCTGGTTTATTTCATTTAAAAGTGTAGTCTCAAGGTGCATCTATTTACCTAACAATGTCTTCTTTGTCCTTCTTTATGGCAGGATAGTACCTTATTGTATATAAAAACCAAATTTTCTTTATCCATTCATCTGTTGATGAACATCTGGGATGTTTCCAAGATTTAGCTATTGTGCTGCTATAAGCATGAGTGTGCATATATCACTGTGGTATGATGTTTTAACTCTTTTGGGAACATACCAAGAATGGGAATAGCTGGGTCAAACAAAACCTCTAGTTTTACATTTTTGCAGCGTCTCCATACTGATTTCCACAGTGGTTGTACCAGTCTATACTCCCACCAACAATGGAGAAGCGTTCTTTTTCCCTACAGCCTCACCAATATTTGTTATTGGTTGATTTTATTTATTTATTTATTTGTTTAGGTACCAGGGATCAAACTCATGACCTCACACTTGCCAGGCAGGTGCTTATGCCACTGAGCTAAATTCCTGGCCCCTTGATTTCTTGATAATAGCCATTCTTTCTGGAATGAGGTGAAATCTCAGTGTTAACTTGCATTTCTTGAGTGACCAGTGATGTTGAACATTTTTTCATATATTTATTTGTTTTTATAATTGTTCATCTGAAAAGTGTCTATTCATTTCAGATGCTTGTTTTTGGATTAGGTGTTTAAATTTGGGGGTAGTCTGATTTTTTTGAGTTCTTTATACATTTTAGGTATTAGTCATTTATCTGAGAATATCTGGTAAAATTTTTTTGCCATTCAGTTAACTGTCTCTTCACTTTGCTTTATTTGGCTGTGCAAAATCTTTTGAATGTGATAAGATCTCAGTTGTTGATTCTTTGCAATATATCCTGTGAGACTGGCGTTTTGTTCATAACGTCTTTGCTTATACCTATGACTTCAAGAGTTTTACCTATTCTATCTTCCAGCAGATTAAGTGTTTCTGTTTTAATATTTAGATCTTTGATCAATTTAGATTTTAGTTTAGTGCATGGTGAAAGTCAATTTACCCAGCACTACTTATTAAAAAGCCTATCATTTTATCAGTGAAGGTATTTGGTCCATTTGTCAAAGATAAGGAGGCTGTGTGTGTTTGGAGTTTTTTATTCATCTTTTATTCTGTTCCCTTGATCCTTGGGTCTGTTTTTATCACAGTAGCATTGTAATATAATTTCAAGTCAGGGATTGTGGTGTCTCCTGCCTTGCCTTTGTTAGTCAGAATTGTGTTTGTTATTCTAGGTCTCTTATTATTCCAAATGAATTTTTGATTGTTTTCTCTAATTATGTGAGATACACTATTGGTATTTTGATCAGGTTGCATCAAATCTGTGTAACAGTTTTGGAACTATGGCCATTTTCACTACATTGTTTCTGCCTATTCAAGACCAACAGATATCTTTCAATTTTCTGATACACTCATCAATCTCCCCTTTTTAAGCAGGCCTTCAACACAAAAAAGACCCAAAGAGTTTTTCTTTTAACAGTTGTGGAGGAGGAGTACAGGACAGTAACACAGCAGAAGAGTGTCAGAATATCAATTATTTAAAAAGACCTGTAGGAAAACTGACAGCCCCCAATATTTCTTCAAAAAATGACCCTCCTAGTAATCAAACTGAGAATAACACATAACTAAAGGAGTTGTAAGGAAAAATATTATACTACTGCCCTAGATAAAAGGCATAATTAAGTCTTTGGTCTAAAAATTAGTAGTTGAAATTTTAAGATACATTTTGATAAATACAATAAAATCTTCATAATTTGGCTTTATTGGCAATTCAGGATCACAATTCAACTTACAGTCTTAGTTCCTATTTTAGGTAGATCCAATTTAATCAGCATTTCTTTTCTCTTGCTCTTTAATCTTTGGATAACAAAATTCTACCAGCTATGGCAGAATGGACACTACATTCAAATGTGTGTGGCTGTTACAGTACATGTAGGGAAGTTGGATTATTTATATCTCCAAGGCCTAAGTGGTAGTGGTGTCTTCTTTATCCACATCTTCTGGGGCTATCTTTTGCTCTGCTTTATTCTAGGCATTCTCTAATAGTTCGGAGTCTGTCAGCAATAGCTCTTATTGCTTGATGGTCCGGTACTACTTTAAGAATAAGGCAACAAGAAACCTCACAAGAGTTCTCTGTGTGGGTTGAGACTTCCCTTTAGAGAAAGATGGTTCCAATAGTGTCTTGCTGTGGTCTAGATCTCCTCAGGTCCCATTCTCAACTCTAGATTTTTTAAGAGTATTTGTCCTACTTGCCGTTTTGCACTTCTGAGAAAATAAGACTGAATTTGCAGTAAAAATGCTATAGAGTGTCATTTTGTTCTCCTGACCTTCCTTTCTCTAGCTATTATTTTCTTACTAAATTCTATTGCTTCTAAGCTATTAAAAAGCTGACAGCTAAGATTTCTGCACAGGGCTCTGTTTTTCATTGGTTTTGTGATACCAAACACGAAACTTAACCTGTGTGGACCTTAGATTCCTTATCTGTTCACAGCCAGATCTAGATTACTAACATCCCTTTCATCTCTATGCTTTTAAATGAAATTTGTAAGGCATAAATAAGAGATACCCATCACAGATACCTGCTCCAGAAAAATATTTGACAGGTATCCATTCTCAATCCCACCTCCCCAACTTCTCTGTTGAATTCAAGTTTCCTATTTGTTTCATGACCATGTGCTCTTCTTCCTACTTGCCTACTTACTATTTCTTATTAGCCCATTGCCTACTTGCTGAAGATTCCATTTTGTCATACAAATTCGAAGGCTAGGTCATCATGAAGGTTTTTTTTTTTAAGTTTCTTACCAAGGAGAGGTTTTTTACCTTCTTGGAATTTCCATAAAATTTTGCTCATAAACTTTCCTCATACCACAAATATTCTATTTTATTCTTGTGAATAAATCCTATCTCTGCTTGTAATGTCTCCTCCTACTGTTTTATAAGGAAGAAAGTCACCATTTCTATTTGTCCCTTCCTTTTCTCCCAACCCATACCACACTGGATTGTTTATAGTGATGGTTTGAACATAATAACAATCCATTGAAAGAATAAGTGAATCCATGAATGGAAAAACAATAAATGAAAAAAACTGTCATATAGAGGAACATGGCAAAAAACAAAACCAAAGCAGAACAAGAAACCTCAAAATATCCTTACCTATAAAGAGAAGGCAGTAAGTAGGAATGAGAAAAGCCAGGCAGGGAAAAATAAGTTTGGATTCCCAGAGGTTCTCTTCCTCCTCAGAGTTTCAAGAAGAAAAGAGTGAGATGGCCAGATGGAATCCAGGTGTCAGTTCTAGGGTGACTCGTGGTGGGTTAAAGTGACATTTAGTTTTGTCAGGAAGTCCACAAAACTGTAGAGCAGGTCAGACTGAACTCTTTAAAGATCATGAATTCTGTATTTGCTTTTTTCTCGCTCATCTTCATGGGTTTAATTATAAATTATTTCTCATGCCTCTGGGCTCTGTTTTCTTTTCTCAAGATTATTCTATTAACATAGAGCCCCAAACAAAAAGTACAAACCCTAAACTTCCCAGTGTTAAATTTTACAAAGTGAAAAATGACCAAGATACCACATTCAAAATAAACAAGCATCCCCAAAATCAACTAAGTCCGATGGGCAAGAATTTTATGAACCTCATCTTTAGGCAAAGAGTGTAATAGATTAAAAATGGCAATAAATTAACTTCCAAGACTTTTAATTAAGAGGAGAAAGATAGTCAGATAAACACTTGGATTGCTTACATTATCTAGTGATCCAAAATAGTTATGAGTTCTTCCTGGGATGGTTTGATTTCCCTTGGAAGTTTTGGCTCAAAGAAGTGAGGGCCAGGGCAACTTGAGGCTGGAGTCAAATGATATTTTTAGTGTTTTTGTACTCACCAGACAGAGAAAGTAAACAATTTTCAGAAGAGAAATCACACTGCATTTGGCTTGGCCATCAGTGGTCTCAGATAATAGCAACATTGCTCACACGTAAGTTTGTTTTAGTGACTGATATTAAGAAATATTGTTGCTTGCAATATGATGCTCAGGGCTGTCAAATTCACACATAAATGCCTTTTGGTCTGAAAATGATTTTATTTTTATGGCATCAATTCAGCAGGGCAAAGTTCATAAATTTGTATTAGAAATAGCAAGGCTACATTACATCTCAAGAAGAAAACAAAACCCAGTTACTGAGAAAGTGTAGGCACAGGTTCTAATCAATGTCTGGCTACCAGTGAGTGGGAATTTTCTAGAAATCAATGTGGGATATGGCTCATATTTTGAAAAAGTGAGAACTTCAAAGAGATCTGATTCACATTTATGATAAAGATGATTGGACAAGCAGCCAAAATGAGAATGAGCCTTAATTGCATCCATGTAGATATTTAATGCACTTATGAGAATACCATCTTGGATTGAACTAGGTGAACTCAGAGGTCTGAGCAGAAGAGGTTTCTCTTAGCAAGGGAATTGAATTTGTGCCTAGGGACAAAAAATGAAGTATAACATCAGCTACCAAATAAAGTAAGTACTATTTGTAGGAGAACTTTTAAGATAAAACTCAAACCAACCATTTCATTGCAAGAGAAAAATAAGTAGAACCAAAGTCTCAATGCCTTTGTCAGAAAAGTCACTGGGGAGCACTGCGGTACAGTTTTGGTGCTTAGTATGTAAATCAGAAACAGCAGGTAGAGCCTAAGAGAGGTGACAGTTAATTGACATTTAGCCTTTTTTAATGTGCAGTGTTTTGAAAAATAACTTTTAAAGAAGGATCCAGCAAGAGAATATTGACTCCAACTCTCTAAGTTCTGGTTCTGAAAGGTTCTGAAGACAGAGGGTATAGCACTCTCTTTCCAGCATTCTATTCCTTTTCTTCATTATTGAGTCAAGACAGGCAGGAACTGGGGTGGGGTATTCATTGGAGCTGCATGTAATCAGAACTAGAGTTTGAAATGAAAAATTTAGAAAGTGGGTAGAATATATAGCACAATTGCTCTAGGAATAAAAACAAATCATATTTTTACTCCTAGGACTGAGATTCTTGCCCATCAGGCAAGAAAACCTGACTAAGGTATCACTTGCCAGTCGCCCTCACTTCAGAGCCAAAGGATGAAGAAGGCCCTGGCATGCTAAGCCTCCCCTGCCTCTTAATCACTTGCACACTTTGCTCCTAAAGGACATAACCCATAACTCTTGTATCACTTTTTTTGTCACTGGCCAATGTGGCCCTTGTTTCAGTGATCATGGAAATTAAAACTGAGGTAGCACCGTGACTTTATAGGCAGAAGGTCTGTGTGAGAGAGAGAGAGAGAGAGAGAGAGAGAGATTCTGAGGATCAAACCTAGGGCCTTCACACTGAACTGCATCCCAAGCCTTTTTTTTTATTTTTATACAGACAAATACTTTAATTTCAAAGTTTACTATAGGAAAAAAAAAAAAAAAAAGCTGGCTGTCCCATAGGCAGCCCCAGGAAAAGAGAGAGGAGTCGACTACTCCATAGCTAGCCAGCAACTCCACAGATGGAGAAGCACCTGATAAAGTGTGTGTTCCACTTTTAAAGGGATCCCAAAACAGTGTTACTAATTATTCATTGATTTTCTTTCCAAAAGCAGTTGGAGTCTCTGAACAAGGTGGATTTTAGTTCTTGTGTAGGTGTGAATTTGCACTTGGGCCAAAATGTGCTTTAAAATGTCTAAGCCCTCCCTCCCCTGGTGGAGACATGTTAGAAAAATGCATTATAATGAAGGTATGATGAAGTTTAGGTCAGTTTTGGGCCAGATCTGTAGCCGTTTTTGCTTGCACCCATCTCATTCAGTTTTCCTGTGTCCCCTTATCTCAAGGCCTACAGCAGCTTACTCACATGATTGACAGCCTGATTTACTTTCCCTTCTTAGCAGCAAAAGTTGCAGCTGCCTGTTCTTTTTCTCTCAGTTTGATGCTTCAGGGTCCTACCAATGCCCCACTTCATCCAGATCTGATTTTTTGTTTGTTTTGATTTGTTTTGTTTTTGCAGTGCTGTGGATCTAACCCAGCACGACTATAAGCATTGAACAGATACAGTTCCTGAGGTACCTCAACTGTCCTCTCTCTTTCCCCAGTGGGACAGATGAAAGGATGCTGCATTTGCATTCAAAGCCTTTCTTTGTCAACTGGTCTTGTCCATGTTTTGTGGGGATCAAACCACTTAACTACTAGGAATCTATCTTCAACCTGGTAAGTGACAACAATGTCTCATAAGGACAAGGTGTGGCCCTGGAGAGAAAAACTGAAATTGAGCAGTTGCCTTCTTATACATGTACCTCTGGGCGTTTCTGAGGTTGTTGGCAACAAGCAGGGGTTGCTTCGATTAGGGGATCTTGAAAGCATTACGAGAATCAGGAATCCCTTCTAATGCTTGAAAGATCAACCTATCTACTAAATGTCCCCAAGTTCTCTTTTTTGAGAATCAAAGTGTACCAAGGTTTTACATTGCCAAGCTCCTTTTATTTCAGTTTGAAAGTGATTAAAGATATTTAACTGAACCAGAAAACCTACAGTCAGCACTGCTTTTATTGTAGCAGCAATGAAATCTATCCCACAGGGACTTTAGGTACATAAGAAAAGAATTTGAGATCCCTTCCATTAACCCATTTTGCTTTCTCTTAACAAAAACCCTCCTACATAAACAAAATAGCATGAACATGGCAGAAAATGCAACTGCAAGAGCATACAACCTCAATGTAAGAAAACAGGCCTCTCTGGTTAATGACCAGGCAAAAGTTTATAAGACAGCCTCTTTTGGACAAAGACCAGACACTTGTTCCTTCCAATATTTGGCAACCCATTTTTGAACCACAAGAATTTTGATTTCCTGGCAGTTTGGGAAAATACTCTGGGTAGCTGAAATTATTTTTATTTGTACTTCATTCCAGGAATGCAATTGGACTTTATTCTGATATATTAACAGCTTGAAAGTTAAAGGACTGAAGAATTCATAATCAGAGAAAACAGGAACATTCAGATCTTGCTTTGCGATTTTTCTATGCAAATGACAAAGTAGAAGATAAACAGGGGAAAAGTGATTCTTTAGCTCCAAGTGGGTTTGCATGTGACAGTCTCTGTCTCCACATAATGGTTTTCAGGAAACAGAGAACAACTGATTGCCCTTGTCGACTCTTCTGACGATGTCAAGAAAATATTGTGCATTTTGACTTGCGGTTTCTCCTGTGTTTGAACCTTTACTTTCACTTACACATACACATACATCTTCAGGTCTTTCTCTTGTACTGAAAGAATAGTTGATCCACTAAATGAAGAAGCATATCGGAAACAAATTCAACTTTGGAGGGGTGAATCTGATTGAAAGAATGAGCAAGTGTTTAGGGAAAAACAGCTCAATCCCCATTTGTCATTGATGCTTCTCTCTCTGTCAAGTGCACTCAGTCCTCTAGGGCCTAAAGGATGATACATAACTTTGGCTTAGGTATTTTTCCAAAGTGGTGTGAAGTTGTCTATGCTGCCCCAGTAGACATTTTAACTAATCTGTGTTTTAGAAGGGTGGGAATTGCTACCTTCCTGACAATATTGGGGTAAATATGAAAAGGAAGAGGTTAGTGATGCGTGTGAGGAAAGGAACAGGAGAATTGGGGTGGTCTAATCTTTTATGTTCTCTAATTGATGTCTTATATCACATGCAATCACTCAAACATTAGTTTTCATGTGATTCAAGTCTTTGATGTGATAAGTGATTCAACCAGAAATCAGTTATTGCCCTCAATTGCTATTTGCAGTCTGAGTTTGTTGATGGGTGTGTGTGATCTTAGAATGCTTAAGCTGCAGCAATTCTTAGCTTAGTTCTTTGGAGAGGCATTATCTGCTAAATTTTTGCTCCAGTGAGAATATAAAGGATATTAAACAGTGAGAGAATAAGAGAGAGGAAAGTTATCACCCAATGATCTACAGAAATGGTGGGACTCCATAGAAATATTCTAACATGCATGTGGAACATGCCTGGTAACCACAGCAGCTCCATTTCCCCAAAGGCAAAGGTCTCTGAGGTGCTAGAACAAGACTAGTTCTGCTTGTTAGAACTAAGATGCTGAGACAGCATTTATTTCCAGTCTGCTGTCTATGTTCAGCCTACACTGCACAATGCAGACATTTCCCTTTTTTCATTTGTGTTTCTTCCTAAGTTAGCATGAGATATCTTCTCTTAACTTCAAAAATGCATGGATACTCATTAACAGCAGGAGAAGGCTGATTTGGAGCTCACTTCGTACCATGACCCCAGGCTAGCCTTTATCCTGTATTCTTTTGTATGTTGGCATCAATTCGCGACACAGCTTTGTCATTCAAGCTTGTCAGTCCACAAAGGTAGCATACTGTGGGTATCAGAGAAGTAACAAAACAGTTCTTGTCATGAAGATTTTTTAATGTCATAAAAATCACATAATAATGATAAATAGTAAAAGTGGCCAAATGGTAAAAAAGCCAAAAGTGCATATTCCTACTCAGAGCCATCTCTTTAGGCATAAAGAGAAGAGTCAGGGGATTGATTGACTCACAGAACAAGATAGGATCAATCTTTGAGGGGAAAGAAAAAGACTTCCTCATTGATGAGGTCAGGAAATGCAGTTAAGGAGAATCGAGATTAGCTTGGACATTTATATGCAGTGGTGACCCAACAAGTGGAGAGCATGGCATGAAGAGTTTAAACAAGCCCTTCACTGCTATGTTTTAGGGCAAAACACTGCTCTTCAGCAAGATACTTAACCTCTGTGAGACTCCATCTGTAAAATATGAATCATAGTTGTGTATGCCTGAAGGAGTCACAGATATATGCATAGTATAGGAAATTTTAGCATAGTATCTGGCAATGGAAGTTTTAAAATTATTATTATTTATATTTTAAAGAGAAGAAAACCAAACCAAACAAGACAGAATAAAGCCAATCAGAACAGAACAATGAAAGCAACACAGAACCTCAAAATATAAAAGCAGGAAATCAACAATGAGCACCACAATACATCCCGCCTTCCACAAAATTCCTGCCCACACCACCAGACACAGAAAAATTAAACAGAACAAGACAAGATAAAACCAAACCTAACAAAACTATGAAAACAATACAGATACTCAAAACAAGATAATAAGAAATTAACAATGGTTACCATTTCCCCTTTCTTCCCCTATCACTTTTATTTATTTGTTTGTTTGTTTATTTTATTTAAAGAGAAAAAAACAGAATAAAGGATAGCAACAATACAGAATTCCAAGAAAAAAAGGCAAGGAACAACAAAAAAACCTAAGAGATTATTACTTGACAAATTACATACTGACTTCTTGGAAATAGTTGTTCAAATTATAAAGTTAAAACATGTAAAATAGCCATTCAAACAGTGAGACTGTTAACAGTTCTGCTCCACAATCTGACAAAAACAACAGTATGGTCATCCATCTTATCCACTCAAATATACATGCAATTATATCAAAAGGGTAAAATTAAACACAACAAAACAGAACAAAGCAGATCACAAGAAAGCAATGTAAGAGACATAAATTTCAAAACTAGACAATCGAAGATATTCACTCTCCATCGTATTGACTCTTGTTTTCTTCCAAATAGTTGTCCATATTGTCACATATAGGGAATTCACATGAAACAACATAGTATGGAATTGATCTGAGCAGGACGAGGAGGGTGTTTCAGGTCCTCAAGATCAGATATTAGGGAAGATGAGAATGGCTGTCATTGTGTCTCTCATTCTCCTAAAAACAGCTGTCCATACCTTCATGTGTGTTAAACAAAACAAAACAAGCTAAAATCACTTTGAACAAAGAGTGATAGTTTTGCTGGATTTCACATCATGACATTATGGAATCAGCACTGGGTACTGTAGTGTCTCTTTTTCTTTAAAGTAGTTGTTCATCTTAACTTGTGTTATATAGTTGGTTCTCGTAAACTGTTTATAAGCTCTACACATGCATGAATCTCTACATGTGTATCTATCATTTCTGTATTAGAGGGAAAAACAAAACAAAGCAAGGTAAAACAAAACAATTCCTAGAAAAGCATGAAGCAAAAAAGTCATATAAAACCACAATAGAAGGTGATCTACAATGGTTACCATGATGTCTCAGCAGTATATAACAACATTAATAAAAGCAAAGAATTGAGGACATTATAAGACTTCAAAAGCAAGTAATAATCAAACCAGAGTGGGTATCTGAGTGAATCTTGTCATCTTCAGTGTAGTTGCCTATACTCTTAGACTTGATGCTATCAATCATAACAGATTTAAATAAAATCAGTCAATACAAAGTAGCAATCTAACAAACCAGATTCAAATAAGATCAGTCATAATAAGACAGTATAAGTTATAAAGGGCTTCAGATTAAGTTGATAGGAAATGAGGGATGATCACCATATCTCCTGTCACTTTCATAATATCTGTTGTACATCTTAGATCCCACTAACTCCTTCAGTTTTTAGGCTAGGAGATAACACGATGTTCACCCATATGAGTTTGAACCATTTCACCCAAGAGCATGATCTTAAGTTACATCCATTTACCTACAAGAGCCCTGAGAATGTCCTTCTTTATCGCTGAGTAGTTTTCCATTATATGACAATACCATGTCTTTCTTATCCATTCTGTGGTTGATGTGCAAGTTACCCCTGCATTTTTCTGGTGTCCTGTTGTATGGAACAATTGTTTTCTCTTTTAATTTTTAATCTGTGGATTTCCTTTTGAGTTAAATGTATTTCTTGTACACAGCATATTGATGGGTCTTGTTTCTTAATCCACTCTCCTTGTGTTTCTTTTTATTGGTAAATTAAAGAAATATATATTAATGGTTAAAACCAGCATGCATTGCTTCATCTCTGCTATGCTATCTTCCTGCTGTTGGCCCTCATCTTTTCTCCTTCATTAAATTGCTTGCCCTGTTTGGCAGTCCCTCTCTGCTACTATTCCTGGAACCGTGGTCATCTTTCTCTCTCTCCCTAGAATATCCTTCAGTGCTTTTTGTAGGATTGGTTTGGTAGTCATGAATTCCTTCAGTTGTTCTTTATCATGGAAGTATCATTTTTCCACCAATTTTGAAAGATAGTTTTTCAGGGTACATCAATCTAGGTTGAGAGCTGTTTTCTTTCAGGATTTGAAACACTTCGCTTCAAATTCTTCTTGACTTGATTGTTCATGTTGAAAGTGTGCTGTGATTCTGATGGGTTTTGTTTATAGGTGATCTGTTTCTTTTCTTTACCAGCCTTTAATATCCTGTTCTTGTGCTAAATTTCTGGGATCTCAATTATTATTTGCCTGTGTGTAGATTTATTTTGGTTATGACTAGTTGGAGTTATATATGCCTTGCTTGTCTGTATACCAGGTCCTTTTTCCATGTTTGGGAAATTTTCTGCTACTAGTTCTGTAAATAGTCTTTTTATATCATTCATGTTGGCCCCTGATTTTTTGCTGACACATGACTCTTTAAATTATTTTTCTTTGCATCATCTTGCAGCCATTGAATTGCCTTTTCCTGGTTCCTTGTTATTTTTAACAGATATTTTCTTTCATTATCACTAGCTGCAATTCTCTCTTCAAGGTATGAAAATCTATCTTCAGTCTCTTTCTCAAGTGTTTTTGCCAGCTTTTGGTGGAGTTTTTAATTTCCTGGATATTTCTTTGAATCTGTTTCATGCATTATAATTCCTTCCTATATTGTTCATTCAGAGTTTCCATCATTTTCCTATGTTCTTCTTTTTCTTATCTATGTCTTCTTTAGATACACTCAGCAATTGTTTCATTATGTTTGTGATTTCTTCTTTTACCTGAGATATTATTTCTGACCTGATTACTTATATAGCTTCATGAAGTTGTTTCTTTACTTCAATTGCTATCCTTTGAGAGATTTCAGGTGTATAACTTCCATTTTCTTCCATGTCTATTATCTCTCAGACTTGTTCTGTGTGGGCTGAAGATCTGAGATTGCCTTTTGCTCCTTCTTCTTGAAATTTTCCTGGGTTCCTGCCAAAAGACAGTTGTGGGGTCCCAGGCACTTTCCACATTGTGTAGGGAAATGGGCCGGGCACCTGAGTTTCTCTGAATTGAGGCAGTGGGCTGGGCTTTTCCAGACCTGTGCAGCTACACTGAGGTGGCAGGGGCACTGGGGCATGTTTGTTTAATTCTTCTGGATTGTGCTGACTGCTGATGGGAACTAAGCATCTCCATTGATGGTCAGCACGTACATGGACTATATCAGCTATTTCTCTCTGTCCACACTGGTTATCAAGATTTATGCATCTTTCAAATGCCATTTGGTCCTCTTTATTTAAGCCCTCCTCAGATCAACAGCTAGGGTCCTCCTCTGGCCAAGTGGCAATGAAAGTTCTTAGTGAGTATTGTCTGTCAAAGTTCAGTATCATTGTCCCCAACATTTGCCTAGCATGAGAATCTTTTTCAGTGGAAAAAAGCCAGTTCCCAAAACCTGTGACTTCTGAAATGGAGTTCCTAACTTAGGGTTCTGGCCAGAAAGAAGGAACACAGAAATTCTGCATGAAGCTGGAGGATACTTTTCCATGGCATTCCTTGACATATAAACAAAGAAACAATTCTTAAGCAAAAGCGCAACAACAAACTGAAAAAGGAATTGGTATGTTCTTAGAAATAGACCTACTTGTAAAGTTTCTGTAGTTGGTCAATACTCCATAAAAACCCCATTTGGGGGGAATTAATCAGAGGAACTATTATTCATTTTGGCCCTTAGTTTTAACCAGAAAAAGTGTGTGGCATACATGGAATTTATCATTTTAAATTTACATACAAATGGTTTAGTGGTAGTGAAGAATGTGGCATATAAGGGAAACTTTGAATGATGCTGAATAGTCTAATACTTTCTCTTCTCTGTTTCTGTATTGATCCATATTATATCTACTTATCTATATCTAGATTATATCTCTCTATATATAGACAGATAAATAGATAGATAGAGATAGATAGATAGATTACCTAACAATTAAATAGTCAACAAACAGCAATACAAAAATAGAAAAAAAATAATGTGAGACTATAGGTTTGGAAGGATGCACATGAAGCCAAGAAACCATTAACAGTTGTATCTCCTGGGAAGAGTAACAGGCAAACCTGGAGCAGAGGGAGATACACTTTTTCATTGTATAGAGCTAGAATTCTTTGAATCTTTTATATGTAGAGTATTCAGTTTTCTGATAAAAGAGAATTCATAGGAAAAACTGTAAGAGGGACCAGGGAAGACTGGTAGAATCATGAAGACCAAATCCTGCTACTCTTTGTTGCTTATGGGTTACAGATGTTGGAGTTTATTAATGGAACTAAGAGACTTTAACCTCCTTTCTTTGGGGCTCAGGTGTCTTAGGGTCAGCAGATGTCAACTCCCTTTGGAAAAGTGAGCCAGCAGCTAGGCAAAACACAGAAACCTGGTGGGCAGGCCCCCGCCCCCAGAACACCCTGGGATTCTCCCTGGTTCTATTACTTACTGGTCAAGTTGTCAGAGAAGACTACATGAAGGTCAGATTGCTGCCCCCAAGCCGTACTAAGGAAATTCCAAATTACACAAGGTTGGGAACATGAATTTATTTAACTTCAGCAAGGTGGCCAGGGCAGAGCTGAAAGCTGAAAATGCACCCTAAGAACACACAGACTTACCTTTCTCCAGAAGACTGTGAAGATGGGGCCAGAGATGTGGGAGCAGTTCATAAACCAAGAGCGCCACATAAATGGAAGGGTTTGCTTGCTATGCGAGAATGGAAAGGGAGAGATCTGGCCCCTATAAAGGATTTCTCCCATGAACATCAAAGAATATTCAGGGTGGGGGCAGGAGGACAAAGGTAGAGCTTGGAATGTTGGCGCTTCCTCAAAGGCACTTCCTTTGCATTTTCTTTGCTGAGAATCAAATCCAGAGACTCCAATGATAATGATTCTCATTTTTATGACCGTTTTATTATTGTGGGTTGGCTCAGTCCTTTTACCCTCAAAAGCATCAGAATGAAGATGAAAAGTGCCAAGTTAATATTTTGATTGAGCCAAGCCTTCTTTCTACAATTAAAGTCTTCGTGGACAGATGTGGTGCCAGTTTGCTGGTGGAACGATACCTCTGGCATGTCATTTTAGAAACAATCAAGGTTGTTGTAAGGCTGGACACTTCTAAATGGAATATGCAGGGAAAAGTGTTGTTGTTGTTGTTGTTGTTGTTAGTGAAGGCATAAGCTTATATATGAAAGAATTCCAAAGACAGACTTGTGGTAATGAGTTTTGACTAAACACACAGGAATTAAAAACACTATTCTTGGTAAGATTTATTTCAAACACATTAGCTGAGTTTCAGCAAAGGACTATACTGGTTGTCTCAGCACTTGTTGACTGTAAGCCCAAACCCTATCCAGCTTGTGTGGAAAGAGTGATCATGAAAAATGGAAAAAACAAATTAAACAGAAGGCATTAAAGGAAATTTAAGTGCTTAAAAACTTAGAGATTTAAATAATCAAGGCCTTCCTCTTTGTTACCTAAAAATGATAATAATAATGAAAATAATGTTAGACTAACAATGACAGAGGCCATATTTTCTTTTAGACAAGCAGATAAAATCCATCACTTACTGAATGTGCCTGTTGGTAGCATAAGCTTGTGCCTTGTAAGCAAAACACAGTTTAAATGCTGAAAATTTCACTAAAACTCCTGTATGATCCATAAGATATCTGAGCAGTTTGGTCTTAATGTGGAAAAAATAAAAGAAACAGAATAGGTAATTTCTAGTATAACGAGAGAAAAATAGTTTTCAGTAGCCTTATGAAATCCAAGAAAAAGTGTGTATATAAAAATAATAAATAGAAATCTTTCATTTCTTCATTCATTAGTCAAATCTGTACTGTGAACTTTGCAAACTGGGATCATTCTATGCTATAAAAAAATAATGTGATCAAGATTGTTATTTGTCTCAAGATCATGACCAATTCATGGTATATTTATCAGTTGTGGAAATGAAGAGAGCAGATCAAAATTTTAAAAGAATTCTCATATAGCTAAGGAAGATACCAAGAAAGGGAGTAACTAGGTCAAATGGAACCTCTAGTTTTAGTTTTTGAGGAATCTCCACACCACTTTCCAGAGTGATTGCACCAGTCTACACTCTCACCAAAGTGGAGAAGGATTCCTTTCCCTCAGCCCAGCCAGCATTTGTTATCATTTGATTTCTTGATGGTGGCCATTCTTTCTGGAGTGAGATGGAACCTCGGTGTTGTTTTAATTTGCATCTTCTGAATGACTAGTGTTGTTGCTAATATCTAACTATGTTTTAGTATTGATAATACTCACACTTTTAATAGTTAATATATTCATCACAGAACAAATTCTATGTGGTCTATTTAGGTTGCTAGTAATATACCAACTACCAAATAAAAATACAACTTAGATTCCCACAGGGGACAAAACAGGAGGAACGAATGATATCAGATAAGGATGCAGGAGGTCACACTGGCATGGAGAGGTAAGAGAGAGCCTATAAGAGAAAAGAGCATGGGCAGCATTGCAGGTTCAAATGCAGAGGCACTGAAGAGAGAGGCAAATGGCTTGCAGTGCCTGGAGAGAGTGACGGGGCTGTGGCGGTTTAAATCTGCCTGCCAAAGTTCTTGTGTGGCAAACTGAATCTGTGGTGCAACGGTGCCGAGAGGTTGGATCTTTGCAAGGTGTTCAGTCCAGAGGGCTGTGCCCTCATGCACAGACTGATCCCCTCATGGCAAGAGGGAGCCAGTTCTCATGGGATTGGCTCCTGATAGAAAGAATGCACCAGGCCCTCTCCCATGCGCTGTCTTGAATTCTCACCTTCCTCCCTTGGATGATGCAGCAAGAAGGTGTTCACCACATGTGAGATTCTCTCATCCAAAACTGGGCGTCCAGAACTGTCCGAAACTAATTTTCTTCTTTATAACTTTTCTAGTCTTTGGTATTCTGTTATAGATGCACAAAACAGACTAAATCAGGGATGCTTTGGGTATTATACCCATAACTTTCAGGATAGAATATTGTAACTGGAGTACCTCAAGAAAAGATATCAGTTCTTCTGTCTCTTCACACATTTTACCAGTTGGAAGGGAAACAGGAGTGGTTTGGGAGGTCAGAGCACCGATGGGAAATAGATTCATTAACTGAGGCCCCATGTTTTGCAGTCTATGCCCAACTTTATCACAAGAGAACTGGCAAGGTTGACATTGTTACTCAGCAATTTATAGGACCAGGCTGCTTCTGATTTGTGATTGCATTGGCCTTGAGACCTCATGTGAAATGATTTATTTTGCTAATTTTCTGTTCCATAACCTGGCTAGTACAGTTAGAATTGGCTGGCTCCCCCAACAATCTGCATTTCTCGTGTCTTTAAATATGGTCTAGAGCAGGCAAACTGTACAAGCAGAGGCTCCAGTTCAGCCCCTGCCTCTCCGTAGAGAAAGTTTAGTTTGAACACAGGCATGCCCACTTGTCTATGTATTGTCCATCATTCTTTTGTGCTACAACAGCAGAGTTAAGTAGTTTCAACAGAGATCATCTGGCCTGCAAGATCTGAAATATTTACTACCTATCCCTTCACAGAAAAAGGTTGCTGATCTCTGGTCTAATGCAACAGATGGGAAACAGAAGTAAATCTCGGAGAAAGTGCCAGCCTCTCACTTTTGCTGAGCCAGCAGAGACCTGGACATTGCGTCAGGACAGCACCACTGTTTTGCAGTGACCCCACCTTCTGCTTCCTCATGCTTGCAGCTCCCCACCATATGCACATGCAGGGAATGGGAACAGAGCAGGAAGCTGGAGATCAGACAGTTAGTTCTTTTCTTTGTTTCCTTGTGGCCAGATTGGAGCCTGGCTGCCTCCCTGCATCTCCACGTGCCCCTGCAGCAGAGTCTGCATCCTGACAGTGAAGGCCTGCCTGCATGGGGAAAGGTTCACTGAGTTATCAAGAATAACACTTCATATAAGGCACCATTTTTGGATAGCATTGAAACAGGCAGCAGAGAGATTGAATAACCCTGAAACTCAGTTTTTTTGTGTTCAAAATGGGGATAATGATAGCCATCATCTCTTGGAGTTGATATGAGAATTAAAAGAGTTAATAGAAAGTATTGAGAGACATACCCAGCACATTGTAGGCATAAGATACATGTTTATTAGATACTAACACATATGAGGTTGTTTTACTAACTGAGGTTGCTTTAGTCCATTTTGTGTTCCTATACAAAACACTAGACACAGTAATTAATGAAGAATATGAATGAAAGGAGTTGATTTTTTAGAGAACAAAGGTGAGTACAGTTTAAACCTCCTTGGCAGACTAACTGGGGGATTCGTTTTAAGAGACTATCTGTCATGCCCTAGCAATATGACTATTGCCACTCAGATTTCTGTCCAACATCAGCTGCACTGAAGAGGTTTGACTCCGGAGAACAAGAAGGGAACCTGCACTCTGGAGAAGGCCAGTGTGGCAGGAGAAGGAAAGCAGTGGGAATGAGGACTGGGCAGGTGGAACCTGGGAGAAGATGACTGAGCACAGGACAAAGGTGCGGAAAGGTAGGTGTACTGTTTGTCTATACTGTCGTCTTACACTATCAGCCTTTTATGGTTTTAGTGTACTGTAAGGTGACATAAAGAATGCCACCAAAGAATGGACAGTATGATAATATTTTTATAACAAGAAATATGTATTCCCAGGCATAGAAAAATACAGAGTATGTAACTTAGGTTAGCAGTGATAAGATTATGGCTGATTTAAAAAATTTGCCCTTTGTTTCCTGAGTTTGTCTGCATTAAGCATGCATTAGGTTTAAAATGCAAACACTACATGCCATGAAAAGGGAGAAAGGAATTATCCCTGCTATAAAGTGCTTGAAATCTTACAAACACACACACACATGCGCGCGCACACACACACACACACATACAATTTATACTATTGTTTTGTGACATTTAGAACATTTGGTCTAATGAAAACAGATGTGCAAACAATCCTTTGGCAAGTGACACATTCAAAGATTGGGGCTGCCTGTAGCTGATTACATCTCTGGTGTGTCAGAAATAATGTTTTAAGTTCAGAATGCTTGCTAACAAAAATCATTACAATGCACTGGCTAGGTTGGAGGAAAATAGCCTAAAAGTTGGATACATTTCAAAGAAAATGTTTCAATGTGTTTATATTCAAACTCAGCCCAAAGAAGTAACCTTTTAACTTAAGAGTCATTTTGTACAACTGTTCTTGAAATTGTCTTATGTATAAAACCCAATTACTTGTGACTATTGAAAATATGTCACTTTTTTCTTGCAGCCAGAAATGCAGCAAACAACAGCCCTTTAAGTGATTTGGCCCAAAACTAATCTGCAGGTTCTTTTCATGTAGGAACTTAACTGTTTTTGCTTTTCTCCCTTTCTTTGATTCCTTAGAAAAGTAGAAGGCAGATATTTTCTTCACAAAATATTTGAAGATTAATCTGCTCTTACCTCTAGAAGAGATGCACTTGCTGTTTGATTGCCAGACATTCAAGAAAGGTAGGGTCTGTAGGAAAAGACAAAGTGGCTTCTAAATGTGGTAGGTGGATAGGGGCATTTGAACTGGGCTTTAGAGGAAAACAGGTCAGTGTGTCCAAGACAGTGAAGAAACGAGCCATTTTCCCTGGTAGTGTTCTGGGACAGTGACCAATCCCCAGAAAGAGTGACTAAGGAAGTGGGACTATAGGTATAGGTGTTCCCCAAGCATAGCCTTGATGAGATGACAGAGATCTTATGGACAATCAGAAAGTCCCTGTCATAAATCACCATTCTCTGCTTTCCCACCTGCTTGTCCCTGCTTAATATTGTAGCACCTAGAAATATCCCTGAGGAAAGGAGGTCCCAAAAATAACTGAAATTGTATTTCCAATACATCCCAGTGAGATTAGAGACTTGGGGTTGAAATTAAGCACCATCATAGATGCTATGATATTTTCTTGTGCATCTGAGTTTAAGCCAAAATTAGTAATAGGATGATCCAATGATTTCTTCTCTGCAATGTATATACATTTGCTGAAGACGTAAAAGAACATACATGTGCTCTGGCTCCACAGATGACCACTGCATGACTGAAGCATTCATTTTACCAGCTACAGGGGACAGGGTTGACCACTGAAAGCTCGCAACTGTGATCTTGCCTGGTGATTGCCCTGTGCCTTACGAAACAGCTTTGCCCACCTCTTACAGATGGCTTAAGTCTACTAATAGATGGATGCAGTGATTCAGGGACCCAGTCCTTTGCCTTGACTGGCGATAATTCTAAGGACCATGTCAGTTTTAGGTGCCCAGGGAGTAGGCCAGGGCCACTGTTGACTGTAAGCACATTGCAACTCAACTTCCCCTCTGCTCCTTTCTACTTCCATCACTTCCTTACAAATGTTGTCAAGTTCATTCCCCGGTAAGCTTCCTGCATGCAAACCTGACTCAAAGTCTATGAGTCTGTTCTCAGCAAACTGGATCAAGGACAACAAACTTCCCTAAATCTTTCCATTGGAACAAACTCAATAACTTCAATTCTGCCTAAACACAGATACCATGTACCTTCAGACGCCCAGCCTTTTTTAAAAAAATTACTTAAAATAACAGGATTTTGGTATGACTTTTTTTCAATGAGAGGAATTTTTAGACTGCCTTAAGAATCAAGAATTAGAGGAAAATCAAACTGTTGGGCCATTCCGAAGTGTTCTTCTCTGATGGTCACGAGCCAGAACTGCATTCCAGAAACTCATCTTTTAACACATGGTAGTTGCCATCAACGGAGCAATTGCCAAACACCAAAGAAACGTACAAAACAATGAACTAATAAGATGCTGATTTATGGTGTTTTTACAGATCCCTTTAGAACAAAAGGATCATGTTTTCATCAGATGCTCATAAGGTGAGGATAGAATTTGATTCCATTGCTCTGGGCTAATGGGAAACCAGTTGTTTTATGCTGAACCTACTATGTACTCACTGCAGCAGCACATATACTATGTTGAACCCACTATGGAAAGATTAGAAAGTGAGAGAAAGGTGAAAGTAATGAGTAACTGCTTATTTGTGATTCTATGTAACGTAATTTAATGCTAATTCTGTTCTGCATTCTCCCAAATGCCTTCCTACCTGAAGGATAATGACCATGGGACTAGGGTATTGGGTAGGAGGAGAGTCTCTCTAGAACTGTCAATGGATCATTTTTAATTCATTGCTACCAATAGAACAGCCATCAACAGAAGAGATCCAAGACTGCAAAATACAGAGAAAAGTGGTTATTGTAAAAACTTTCTTGTAGTTAGTACTTTTAAAATAGATATAGACATTAGGTAAAAATTTCAATATATATATTTAACTCAGTCATTAAGATTGATGAAAATGCTACTGATCTTAAGTTTTAAGCTTATATATTGTGCCCCTATTATATTAAAGGTAATGATCCAATTGGGAAATAGTAGAGACTAATCTTTGGAAGAGTAGAGTTTGGACATTTTTGTTTCTAATTGGAAAACCATTATAAAGATGCTTTTGTCTTGAAATAAAATAAGAGTTCAGTGCTGTGTCTTCTGTCTGTCCACTCTTGTACTAAGGTAAGGGGATATAATTAAGATGCTAGTTTGGCCTCTTTGTAGTATTATGCTATTTTGAGAAGAAAAACTCAGATTTTATACTGGGGTAACCAAACCCCAGTCTTATTTGGATGACACCAAACTATCTGATTCACTTAGGTAAAACCAATGCTATTTAATGACTGGTGTCACCAGCTGGATACAAATTCCTACCTGCAATTAAATCATCTCTGCCAGTCCAAGGGCAACAAAACAGTGTAGTGCCATCTGGATTCAAATGACAGCTGGTCAATTTCCTAGAGTTACTGAGTCAAAGGTACAATGTTAATCTGACAATAGATTTATTTGTGTAAATGCTGATTTTAACAAAATGCTGGTTTTAACAGAGAGACACAAAATTTGTAGAAATCCAGAGAAATAAGGAACCCAGATTTGGGCTGTTAATATTTACTATTTAAATGTAGCTCACAGAGTTCTTGACATGGAGGAGGAAAAAGTGTTAAGTGCTTCCCAAATATAACTTGGAGGAAAAATGAGAATATTCTTTCAGGCTTGGGGCTGTTATGGACTCAGTTGTGTCTCCAAGCCCTCCCCAAATTCATATGTTGAGCCCTGAACCCCCATGTGACAGAATTTGGAAATAGGACCTTTGAGGAAGTATTTAAGGTTGAAGGAAATCATTAAAGATAGGCACTTAATCTGATAGGACTAGTTTCCTTGTTAAAGAGGAAGAGACACAACAGACCCTCTACTACTACCTGACATGCAGATGAAAATTATGTAAGGATACAATGAGAAGGTGGCTGTCTCTGAGTTCAGAAGTCAGGTCCCCTACCAAACACCAACATTTATTTCATTTAAGCCATCCACTTGTGGTGCTTCATTATTGCAGCTTTAGCAGACTAATACAGGGACATTGGCGACAAGTTCTATGAGTTTGTCAGAGCACTAGAATGAAACTTGGCGATTTGGTATAGGGATAATATCACCCTATTTCTTCTGCTGCTATTTTTTAAAGTTGCAGCCTTTGAGCATTGTAGCTTCCCACACTGAGTTTCTGCAGGCCATTTGCTCATTAATTTAAGGATATATTGATGCAATTCATTTTGAAATAAATCTCCTAACATTTAGTTTTCCTGTAATCAACCTAGGTTAGAAAATACGAATTTTGATGGAGCAATGCTAACATTTATTTACTATTTTTATTTATTTATCTGGTACCAGGGGTTGAACTCATGACCTCACATTTGCCAGGTAAGTGCTTATGCCACTTAGCTAAATCCCTGGCCCTACCCTAACATTTAAATAGCTTGAGATAATCACCAGTCAAAAAACTGAACAATAAGTTGGTCCATTTCTTATTCTAAAATTGACCCTTTGTAAGTATTCCATCACTTAGAGGAAGTGACTCTGTAGTGGGGCCACAAAGTGTGAACTTCCTGTTCTAGCCTTGACACGTCTAATATTAATAAACAGGAAAACTCACTTTCCTGTCACTTGTGGGTTGACATCCAATATCCCAGTCACTCTTCATGTATTCTGTAGTCTATTGTGACTGTTGTATATTTTTTACCCATTATGTCTTGTGCTTTTGCACTCAGAGAAAAGCAATGACCTATGAAAGGGGTTAAGTGTTCTAGAAGGCGAGCTGAAGAAACTGGAGCCCTGGGTTCTGATGCTGAGTTGGATACATCACTTCACTTTTTTTGCTCTGGATTTTGTTTCCTCATCTGCAATGGAAATGCATAAGTACAAAATGGTTCTTTTTCCTAGCATTATAAATTATGTATTCATATAATATTTTAGAAAAGCACCATCTTGTGGTTTACATATAGTTAAAATTTTAAGGATGAAGGTGGATATTGATTTTTTTGGAGCAGATGATTATATGGGAACTCCAAAGAACACTCAGTTTCAATGACTCCCTAGAAGGACCCCCAGGAGACAGAATAGAATCATACTTATGGCAATGATTGATTACAGCAAAGGGAAAAGCCACATGGGTGAGGTCCAGGGGAAGGTTCCAGGGAAGGGTCCTCTCCAGAGGAGTCATCTGGGAGGCACTTAGTTCTTCTAGTAGTGAGGTATGACAACATGTGTGAAATGTTGTCAATCAAGGAAGGTTGTAAGAGAGAGTGCCCAATCTTTATTGGGCAATGGTCACATAGACAGTTTCTGCCTGTCATGGATGAAAATTCCAGATCCTTAGAAGGAAAGCAGGTGTCCAGCAGAAACTATATTGTTTATGCAAACAGTTTAAACATAGAAGGCCAGTCTTATCAGTTAATGGTGGTGGGAAACTTACTGAAATCTGAATTCCCAGGCAGCAGCTGAGGACAAAACTAAGTAGGCTTTTCAAAGGATAACAGTCAGACATGCAATGTCAACTCTTCTCTGCACAGAAATAGAGGGTGCTTGTTTCTTAGATCACTCTTGAAAAATAGTCACTTACATACTACACTGAGCTTTGTAAAAGTCAGTATTAAGTAAAAATGGTATTTTCACAACTAAGTTTAATTTCTCCCACTAGTAAAATGATATTTTCACTCAAGAAAACCTGGGAAATAAAGTAGAAATAAAACAATATTACCTATGGGAGTAGTTTTAAACATAATTACCTCTAGTTAATCATCTTTCAAATATTTTGGACATGATTATCAAAATGTCTATTTAAATTATACTGCTTTCATTTTTATCTTTCAACATAGAAAAAAATCATGATTTCAAGACATTTTGCAGAATCATTTGTAATCCTAGAATTCATTATATAATAATTTATATAATCAATATCCCTTGTACCATTCTAAAATATTATAAGTAACTCTGATGAACTTCTTCATCCACAAAGCTCTTTGCATTTTTGAATTATTCATTAATTCTTTGAAATGAACTTACCAGGCCAAAGATAATGAACTTTTTAAAGACTTTCATTAGTCCTTACCAATACCTCCCCAAGATCTGTAAAATCTGGGTATTTACTTGCAAAGTATTTCTCTAAAGTGAAAAGATGCTTTCACTTGTTTTTCTTCCAGTGCATTTCTGTGACTTCATTTTTCTCCCTCTCATATGTAACATTGGCCTCCCATTTGGCTAATTATACCACCACCAGGGCATAGCTTTAGACAAAGGCACTGTATTCATAAATCTCTCTTTTTTTAAAAAAATTTTATTTAAAGAGAAAAAAACAAAACAGAATAAAGGGTAGCAACAATACAGTATTCCAAGGAAAAAAGGAAAGAAACAACAACAAAAAAACCTAAGAAATTATTGCTTGACAAATTACATACTGACTTCTTGGAAATAGTTGTTCAATTTACAAAGTTAAAACATGTAAAGTAGACATTCAAACAGTGAGACTGTTAACAGTTCTGCTCCACAATCTGACAAAAACAGCAATATGGTCATCCATCTTACCCATGCAAATATACATGCAATTAT
>PVJX010024056.1:0-28534 GCA_004027295.1 Dolichotis patagonum | reverse complement strand
ATTTTACTTTATTTTATTTTATTTTATTTTATTTTATTTATTTATTTATTTGGTTGGTACTGGTGATCAAACTAAGGATGCTTACCAGGCAAGTGCTTGAGCCACTGAGCTAAATCCCTGGATATTTTTTTTATCTTAAAGAGAATTCATAAAACAATAAAAACAATACAGAATTTCAAAACAAGATGACAGAAAATTAACACTGGTTATCATATTGCATATTGTTATCTTCAAAATAGTTGCTCAGTTCCTGCATTTTTCTTTTGGTATCAGGAATTGAACTCAGGACCTTGCACTTGCCAGGCAAGCACTGTGTCACTGAGCTATATTCCTGACTCTCTTGCAATGTTTTGAAACCTTAAAATTTAATAAAAAATGAATCAAACAAAATAACCTCCCTCCAAAACATGCATGCATATGTGCATGGACATAAATACTTTCTAAGATTGAATTACACTTATTTATCTTCACTTTTTATTGACTAGATTGATTGAACTTACTAAACCATTTGGGTCATCAAAGCCTCAAGTGCTTTTGGTTAGCTAGAGTATCACAAAGTCCACTAGCTCATTTGCAGTAAACCCTAATGTAGGAAAGTGATTAGGCATGAATTATTTACTTGATGTCATTTCTTGGTTGTGAAATCATTCTGCTCATCTATAGTTTCAGTTGCTATTATGCGCAAACTGGTCTTTTCAAATTTTCCTCATTCAAAATTGAAGATTTTTTTAAAGATTCTAAGTAGATAAAAACAAAATCAAAAGCTGTCTAGATATTCCAGTCACTATCATTATTATTATTTTACTAATAAAGAACTGCTGCCTGGCTCAAGAGGATGTTTGAAGATTGTTCTAATGTTTTCAGTTGCAGATTGGGATCAGGAATTTTAAAGTATCATTGAGTCCACTTACTTGGAGTCAATTACTCTACATGTCTTATGTTTAAAATTTACTTTATAAGCAAAAATGCAGGTAGCTCATATATAAGAAGAAAAAAGCTGAAAAAAAAACATTTACAATCTGGTATATACAGAAAAACAAATAAAGTAAGATACAAAGAAAAACAAATGAAAAAATCATGTATTGGTGTTTAAGGTTGCTCATGACAGACAGTAAACTCATATGGAGAAAAAGCTCCTGGGACTAAATAAATGACAAATCATTATTGGGAAGTTCCTTGCAGAGTTACATGAAAACAAAACAAAAAACCCTTTATATTCATCTTTCCAGTGACTGCAGAGATTTGTGGAATAGTTTAGTTGCTTGTGTTTGGTTGATTTCACTTGAACAAATTCAAGAATCAAATGTTCACAAATGTTCTTAATATGTTCTGAACAAGGAAGTAGAATATAAGCACCTTTTTTTCAGTGCTGTATCTACCATTACACCATTTGCTGGCGAGTCTTTAAGCCTTGGAGGAGAATCAGTATATTCTAATTTGAGTGTTTCTCCCACATAGTAAAAATAAAATGTGAAATTTCAGGAACTGACATGAAAATTTTTAGTAGTGCTCAGGAAGCTTTCAAGAAACTAGACCTTTTACATGATATGGAAGTTTTACCATTTTGAAAGTTCACTAAAGTATGTAGTGTACAAGACTGAAGTCTAAATTACCCGTTCAGAAGGGTAATCCTATAGCCCACATGTCTGGATCCATGTATGCAGATGGACAGATACAGTTCATTTCTCCTGGGAAGCTGGCTTCTAAAAGCTTTCACTCAGAAAGGACAGTTTTATGACTGTTGGAAAAGAAAAGGAAAGATGACAGAGTTGCTGTAAAAATGAAAGGCCTTTTGGAGTATTAATAACTGAAAACATTATGACTTAAATTAAGATGTGAAATGAAAAGCATCTCAGAATAGGAAAGTGTGTGTGTGTGTGTGTGTGTGTGTGCGTGACAGACAGAGAGAGACAGACAGACAGACACAGAGAGATAGACAGAGACTTGTGCACAAGGCTTGAAGCATATGGACACCCACCCAGTTAGCAATGAGGGCAAAGGGAGCCCCAGACTTTAGCTTATTAAAGGTGACCTTTCCCCTCTCTAAAATTTCAAAGCCGATGTTTCAAGTGCTGAGCAGACTGTGTGCCATATGTAACATGACCTCAGCTCCACTCTGCCTGAGCACTGATAGCATCACTAATGAGAGGTGAAAGGTCCTTTACTGGCAGCTTTTCCAGAAAGCCACCAACCCTTGCCTGTGAAGAGCTAGCTCCTTCCCACCCCCCATTCCAAGACACTGGCATGTAATACACAGCCTCAGAAACACTTTTATTACCAGTCGATTTGCTCATAGCCACAGCCAAATGGCAGGCAGTACAATCACATTCAGAAGAAAATATTTATTTTGACTCAGAAAGCAAGAGGATTAAAAGAACATTGTATTAACCTTGCCTTTCATCTGAGTTTTAAAGGGAAATTCTCCAGAGGCGTCCATTGAAGTTCTATTTTTCAATAAAGAGTATCAAAGACTCTTAGGAGACCAGGTGTGTGTTTATCTGGGGAGGAGAGAAAGAAGCTCTGCCCAGGGTTGGGGAGGCAGCTTTTACAAAGCCCCTTCAGGGACTGAAAAAGATGTATGCTGAAATATGTTACAGGCGGTCTAATAACCGTGCCCCTGCCCCTCTCCGCTTTCTGCTGCTTGGAAAGAAAATAGCTTTTCCCCAAGTAAGTTGTTATCATATTCATGGCATGGTCAATTTCCGTTTGCCAAGAAAATATTTAGTCTGATCAAAGAAATTAGAAAATCAGATGAATAGAAACAGACGTTCCCACAAGAGAAGCGTTTCTCAACGTGAAGAGTCGGGCGGACTGCAGCCCACCCAGTGACTCTTAGGAAACAGCTCCGGCCCAAGGCGGAACTGCGAGGCCACCTGGATTCCGCCTCAGGGGCTAGGACAGCCTCCCAGCAACTTGGGGAGGAGATCGATCCGAGCCTGAGGGGCCGACGTGGAGGACGCGTGAGCAGACATCAGTTCTAGTACCTATGTACAAACCAGAACCTCGAAATCCATTAATCCAGGGGGACCTTTGGAGACGGAAGTGAGTCTGGGGCCCTTCTGTGTTGCTTTGCCCGGTTTATTATGTGGGAAGCCGGGAGCACGTCATCGTTGGTAGATGACAAGCCGTGTATATACCTCTGGGATGGAGCGGGTGATAATTCTTTCGAATTCATACAAATTCAGCTTTCTAATTTGTGTATTCGGATACAGAATGGTTGATAGTAGTTGTCACTGGGACCTCTCTGGTCTCTGCGTGTGCGACCTAGCCAATTGGTAGCGGTAAATAAGGGGTCTCCATCCATCTCCCGGTCGTCCCTGGGCAAGAGCAGCCAAAACGGGGGAGACTCGCCGCCGCTCCCGGCGGAAAGAACCTGTCTCGGGTCCAAGGGGCTGCAAAACAGGCCCTGCCCCGGCAGGGGTCCGGATCGCCCCGCCCGCCTCGCTCCAACCGACGCCTTCAGTTTGTGGAGGGCAGCAGGGAGGGAGGGATGTCCCTGAAGAAAGATGACCGCTGGGAGAGCTAAGAGGCAGAAGAAGACTCTGGTCTTTGGAGTCCCTCCTGGGGCGGAGCAGCTTGGGGCGAGGCCTAGGGGGCGCGGGTCCCCAGCTGGGGACTGCTCTTCCGCTCGGCCTGCGCCCCTCACCCCGCCGCTCCGCCTCGCAGATTTTGTTTTGTTTCGGTTCCTGCAGGCCGAGCCAAAGCTCCTTCGCCAGGAAGACAGCGCCCTCTCTCTCCTGGGCCGCCGGTTTGCGCTCCTTTCCGGCTTAGGACCTCCCCGCGCCTCCTTCAGGTCCCCGCCCTTCCCCGGCGTGCTGCCGCCCCCACCCACTCCACCGCGGCGGAGGGAGCCACCCCAGGGCGGCTGCGTCGGGAGCCCTTTGGGTCCCGGCCTGCGGCCCGCCGCGGGCAGCGCCACCTTTGGCTGCATGCTGCCTTTCCGGCGGGGCCCGGCCCGGGCTCTGCGCGGCCGGGAGGGAGGCATGGGTGGCGGGCAGCTCGCAGCGGCGGGGCGCTCGGGCGCCGACCTCTCCGTGCGACTGCGCCCCGACTTCGGCGGGGACCTGACCTGCGCGCGGGTTGACGGTGGGTTGGCGGGTGAACTTGAGGAGAGGTAGGGGGGGAAAAAAATCTTACTGACTTCTTCCCAGTCCTAAAAGCGTTCCCCGCGGTCGGCCTGCTTCCTGGCAGCCTCGTCCCACTGGCTTCTAAGGAGGGCTTTGTCAAGCACTGCAGCGGTGTTGGAAACCTCGTGGCAGTCCGAGCCCAGGCGAGTGAGCAAGCCGCGCGGCGCGGTGTGGGAAACAGGCACCTTCCCGGCACCCTGTCTCCGGTATTTCTTTTTCTATTGCTCAGAGGCTGTGCTGGCACACAGATGCAGTGCGATCCTGTCGGAAACAGACGTGATCGAGCTGTCAGCCAAAATCTGCAGCCTTTAGAACCGGACAGTGTACTCCAGGGGGGCGCAAAAACGGATTTCCCACGACGTGAATGTGCAGTGGCAGCGGCACAGGCCCGAAGCGCTCCCCACCCCCGAAGTCCTCCCCACGCTGGGAGCCTTAGGGGAGCTCGCCTAGAGGTGACCCCACTGTGCAGAGCGCCGGCGGCTCCGAGAAATGCACCACTAATTGAGTCACAAACCACTGACCATCCCTAACAAAGCGATCCATCCCGGCAGCTCAGTGCCCAATTTGTTCGCAGCACTTTCTTCCGCAATTCAGAAGCATTATCTTGTTTTTTAAAAGTAACGCGGCACAGACGTGGCAATTATCCCGGGCTCGAGTTACACTAAATGGCTTTAGGCTGAGAAATGGAAGAATTCAGATGCCAGAACGTGCTGATCGCCTCTTCGCCGACCCTGGGCCCGGGTAGGGGAGGCAAGGGAGAACCTTTCGAATGGGAGAGGAAGCTCTGAAGGCCAGCGAGAAAAAAACGTTGGCCCTTGATCCCTAGGGAGACAGTGACTGAGCGACGGACCCTCAGAACGCGACAGAGAAAGGAGCGTGTCCTGACAGGCCCGGGCCAAGCTTATGGTCTCAGCCTCAGACTGAGATTTGGGGTTAGAACAAACAGGTTGGAGTTTCAGACACTGCTGGGGCGAGGAGCAGAAAAAAAAAAAAAAAAACCCAAAGGTCAGAGTGGGAAAGGGCAAAATCCAGTCTCATCTGGGCAGCTACCCTAACACCGAGGAAGAGGAAAATATGAGGAGAAAACAACCGGAAGAAAAGAAGTCAGCCGGGAGGAACTGAGCGAGACGGCGCCCTGGCCCGGGGAAGCTGGGTGAGAACGCGCGAGGGCCGGATAGGCCCGTAGGCCGCTGGGCCCCTCTCACATCAGGGGGAGCGAAATGCTCTAAGAGCCTTCATTTCGGTCCGCCCGAGTGAGTTTGGGCCTGCAAAATGGGAGAAAAAGGGAAGAGACTGGCAAGAGTCACTGTGGTGGCGAGAACCCGCGCACAGAAGCCTGCTGGTCCCAGCCGCCCAGCCGGTCCCCGCAGCCACACTGTGCGCGCGTCTTTCTCTTTCTGCTCACGCCAGCCCCCACATCTTGAAGTAATCAGCAGCCGAGAAGGGACTCGTCCCCCTGGCATCTCAGGTTAAAGAAAGAGGTCCAGGAAAATGTGGTAGAGCCATTACAAGAAATCCGAGCCGCAGTCATCAGGGACTCCAATTGCCATCGCATTAGGATTGATTAGAGACCAGCAGTACCGTAATGACCCGGAAAGAGGGGCAGCCGGGGATTATTAATATCAGAATGGGAGGAGGGGACACGCTGGGGAGGCAGAAGTTTTAAGTTACTAGGATTTATATATAAGTGCAGGCTTACCTGAGGAAACCGGAGAGTCAGCGAATCACGCACACAATAAATCTAATTGCATCTAAAATTTCACGAAGTCGATTTCTTTTTGGAGGGAGTAAAACCTTCCTAAAAGTAGGCCAAATCTTAGTTTGATTCTTTTTTTAGTAAACATGTAAGTTTATAACTTTATTGTAAAGATCTAAGTGAGGAGATGAGTAGGCACACTGAATGACTGCTTTCCTTGCGATTGAAACTATAAAAAAAGATGCTGCTGGAATCCAGCTACCCTGATTTTTCTCTCAGGGGTGTATCGATGTCTTCTCTCCAGAGCTCTGTGTGAACCACTGAAATGTACATTTCTGGAGTCTGAGAGGAGTAGCAAACCAAGTTTCAACTGAAGCAGGGATACCTGGCTGGGGTTTTTGTTTTTGTTTTGTTCAAGGTATGAATGATTGGGATCCCAAAGAGATGTGAAGAGAGTGGTTTGTCTCTTTCCTCGGAGTATGAGCCAAAACAAATCAGCCCCTGATGGTCCGGGCCGAAACGCAGCTCACTGGATAATTAACTCCATCTTTCCAGTCCCCCCTAACTGTTTATTTAGTGTCACCCTGCATTACCATCACTAGCACTTTCCTCTGAACAGGAGGAGCTGCAGGCTTTCACCTCCCAAAAGGAAATTCTTCTTAGCTTAGACAGATGTGGCATTCAGGATGTACATTAGTTAAGAAAAAGTGGACTGCAAATTCAGTGGAAGATAAGCACTCTTGGAGAGTTTCAGTTTGTAAACCTGCCCTCGGGCGATATTTAAAAAGAGGAAAGGGTTACCGGTCTTCAACTCTTAAGAACTGATTCTCGGGCCGGGGATTTAGCCCAGCAGCACAAACGCTTACCTGCCAAGTGCCAGGCTGTGAGTTCGATCCCCGGTACCAAAAACAAAAACAAACGAACAAACAAGCCCTGGTTCTTGGAACACCCTAGCACCACGTTGCAGAAGGGCACCCACCATCTGAGGTGGTGGGGTCCTCTGGCTCAAAGCTGACCGTTGGTGGGTCTCTGGGCTGCTTTCTCAGAGAACAGGTGACGCCAGCTTTTTCGTCCCTGGTAGTCGACCCACCTTCTTCTGTGCACCCCCACCCCGTACCCCCATCTCTTAGCTTACTCTTCCAGTCTTTATGAGCAGTGCCCTGATCCCTCACCAGCCCTGACTCCCTCGCCTGGAATTCAGACTACAGGCTCTGTGCTGCCACTAAAAGCTTTGTCTGTGAAACCTCACGGCTCCCAGGTCCCTGACTGGAAGAAATAGGCTCCCCAAACAGGGAGGGGTGGGGGTGGGCAGCGCGGAAGGAGAAGGAGGAAGGAGAAGCAAGGAGTAGGAGGAAGTGCACGAAAAAAAGAGATAAAGAGAATGAAAGAATAAACAGATTCCCAGATAAAGTACGTGAGTCTCGTCTTTGAGTTGGAGAAGACAATGCGACAAACGCACAAAGAGCACCAACGTGCTCCCACCACGTGCTCCCCTTCAGGGCTCGAGGGCCCCGAGGTGGGACAGCAGCGGAGGGGGCGGGAGAGCCGGGCGGGCCTGGGGGGAGCCGAGAGCTCGTGCAGAGCAGCTGGGCCCTCTCTCCCCTCCCCGCTGTGCGTGTCTGCCCCCGACCTCGGGGCGACGCGGGGCTGGCCTTCTCGGGAGCCGTGCGGGCTGGCGGGGCTTCCGGGGTGCAGCTGGCCCTGTTTGTCCAGGTGTGGGAAGGGGCGGCGGTCCGGGCGTCCTGGGCCCGCCCAGCCTTTCGGCACCGAGGAAGCCGGGCCTCAGCTCCTGCGCTTCCCGCTTCCATGCGAAGCCCCCTCCCCGGCCCTCCCCACATACATAAATGCGTTAGGGAGCAGACAAATCCTCATTGTTCCGCGCGAGCCCAGCGGGCCGGCGGCTCCCCTCGGCCGGGCAGGGCGGGTCTGGGAGGGAGGCGGCGGCCCGGCTGCGGATCCGGTGTCACGTTGCAGATCGCCACTAAAGATAACGAAACGTGATCTATTTTTCAGAACAGCAAGTGGATGGGAAAGAACCTTGACAACACAAAACTCATTTACTAATGGGCTGGTTTTGGGTTTCTCTTCTCTGGATCTGCAAATCGCCCCGCCTAAGCCCCGGCTTTCCCGGCCTCGCGAGGGGCGGCGGCCGGCACAGGGCAGGTGGGGGCGCACGAGCGGGCAGGCGGGGCCGGGGTCCGAGGCGCGGGAGCTCCCCACTAAACCCGGGGACAAGATGCAGGTAGCCACTTCACCTCGGACTTGGGGAGCCTCCGCCCCACCCCCGGGAGGTGGTACTAATTTATTGGAGAGACACCACGCGATGCCCTTCCCTTGCAGGTATCTGGAGGGGAAGCAGAAGGAGAAAGCGGTCCAAGAATGCAGGATCTTTAAAAAAAAAAAAAAAAAAAAGTGGGATCTTGCTGAAGCCAGAAATAAGGGGCGCAGCGAGAGTAGTTTTGCTTTTTAAATTTTATTTGTTTAAGCAAGGCCTTATTTTAAAACTCCAGCAGCCTAAGATTTTCACCCTGACCATCGGACCCACCAGGTCCACTCAGCCAGGACCTGCACGACAGGTGTAGGGAGCGGAAAACCGCCATGGGGTCTGCGGCCGCTGCGCTGTCCTCGGGAGCCCGACGAGCTAGGACAGCGGCCGGCTGCCGGGGCTGCTTGGTCCCTTTAAATCTCCGACGCATCTCTGTGCTATTTTTCATGCGATTTGCATTGACAGTAAAGGTTTTATGTTACAGAACAACTCAAACCTTTCTGTGTGCGATTTAAAATGGATCACTTGGTTTATGTGGTTTGTAAATTCATGTCATTTTACCTCTTTTAGTGGTTGTCAGTGAAAGGTTCCATTTTGGGAAACCTTATATATCTGAGCCAATAATTAACATTTATAACAATTGGTTCCCTTAACCGAGGGATCGAAATAGCAGGTAGGTTCTTGGTACAAAGCGCACAGCACTATTTCCTTTCTTGGATTCAACAAGAGGAAAAAGGGAAAAGCCTAGTGACTCGGGGACCCAGCATCCAAGGACAGGCACCTCTCTCATGTACCTCAATGCTCGCAACCACCACGTCCTTCTCTCAGTTGTCGCCAATCTGTAGTGTGTCGTGGTTTCTTTGGGAGAAAGATGAAAAGAAGGGTGCAGAGAGGTCTGGAGGAAGCTGGGAAAAAGGTGGTCTGATGGGTATCTAATTGCCGCCTGTCTGCTGTGGATCATCCTCTGTATATTTATCCTTGCCCCTATTTGTTCGAGCTATGCTTCATTTCCTTATACAAAACTGTTCATTACAAAGCATACCCCATACTTAACATACTGTCTGTCTCCTAAGAGATACTGCTGTGCTTACAGACCTTCTCTGCCCATTTTAATTGTGCACACTAGCTCCATGCTTTAGGATACTGTCTTGCAGAGGTAGGGTTAATCCCCCATTCTGGTCCTCACACAGCTGCCATGTCAATAAGGACTGTTCCAAGCAGTGACATTCCTCTTGGCAGGACACTGCAGCTCCTTAAGACTTCGTCTGAAACGTCATGAGCACTAAAATAGGATGGTGAGGGAAAATTACCAGACACATGGCCTTGGGCTCAGCGGTGCCAGGCTTCTAGTTTAGAAAGTAAGTCACTGGGAACATCATGTGGTAGGGGCTCTTTTGAAATCATACATACCCATTAAATGCATTTAAAAAATAAGCCAAAATGAAATGAAATAGAAGCCTCTTTTCCCAAGGTCTAATTGCATGGGATGCACAGTTTCAGGGATGCAGAAAGCACTGTGTGGAGCTTCATGGAAAAGCAGCTTCCTGTCTACTTGGAATCTTCCTGAGGTGGGAAGCCTTTATGAGTTTAAAATGTACCTTGCAGGGTACACTGGGCTGGATACATTATTTTAAAACCCTATAAATAATACAAGGGAAACCTGCATTGTTTTTTCTCCCACTTACATTTCAATGTGCAGAATGATCTGTGGTGCTGGGCTTTTTGGTTGATGGAATCAAACTGTATTTAAAGGAAGACAGGCAAGTTTAAAGAGCCCACAGTTTGTTCTTCACCATTTACTAAGAGGGTGCATTGAAATCAAAAGCATTTTTGAAGTGTACTTAAAATTCTGGTTTGAACTTATCTAATCAGAGATAAGTATAGTCATAAAGTCACACTCCTTCCACCATTTGGCTTTCCTTATCTCCACACATTGTTCTTATCTCCTGCCAGCCTGAGCTACTGACAATAGATTATCTTTGTTTAGAGAAGCTAATTGTTTTCAAAATCTTTTTAATAATTGCTTTGGAGCAAGGTGTGCAAATGAGGCTTCAGATAATTACAGTTTCATCGGTTTGTGCAGTTTTACTAAGCATCTCCACAAATAAACAAAACAGCAGATGATGGGACTTAAATTGCAGGACATCTCTCATTCTCTGGCAGGAAAACAGGCCAGCATTGGAAACACACACACTCACAGGCTCACACGGCCTCTTCTTGGAGTCCCTGTCCTCCTAGCTTTCAGTGCAGTGTCACTCTCCGAGCAGGGCAAGGCTTATGTTACAACTGGACGGTTATTGTACCCTGGCACAGTTTTATTTAATTTACACCTCACCCAGCGCCTTTCGTACCAGATTCCCACAGCATTTTAGTTAATGGCAAATAAAGCTCCTCGGCATTCCTCAGTAGCAGAGGTGGCACTGGAAAACGGAACCATGCAGACCGGGAAACCGAGTCCAGGAGACAGCAGGTGTAAGCGACCTTCTGGGTTGCTCTCTGCTCAGCAGCTCTAAACTGTGTTGTGCCTCATCCTAACTAGGGGCGTCTCTGAGAACCAGGGAACGCCGTCCAGCTCTAGTTCTTGTGTCCTTTGGAGGGTGCCGGGGCTTGGGAAGGGGAGGGAGCAGGAAATTAAGTTTGGCTCCTAAGCTGAAGCCAACCAGAAGAGAAGCAACTTTTCCAGTGCCTGCAGCCTGGAGCCCTGGTCTGCTGTTGTATTATTTATTGCATTCCATAAGCTATTCATCAATTCATTATTTATTCATTGCAACATTAAGGTAATTAAATATGAGCTCACCGGGAAAGGCAAGTCTGAAAGGTACAGGGACCGGAGTACGAAGGGAGTTAGAACTTTTGGAGTCTCTGATTTGTGCAAAGAGGCGCACGGCTCTCCTTAGGTGACACTGGAGGGAGGACCCGCCTAGTAAGGTCCTGCCCCCCCCCGACCCCCGCACTATGGCTCCCTCCTTTCGACTCCACCTCGCTTCCAACCTCCCCTCTTAGCTCTCCTCTCACCACTGCCTAGCCTCAGCTCTGCAGCCTTTCCCTCCCCGCGCGGGGCGGCGTGGCCTTGCTGCTCCACCGGGCGGCGCGCGGGCTGGCCAGCCTCGGATAGGCGCCGCCCGCAGCCAATCAGCGCGCCGGGGGCGCTGCGCGCTTTAAGGCCGCTGCGGGCAGAACAGAAACCAAGTTCCTCGGCAACGAGCTGCATCCACCGGACTGCAGGCCGGAGCCAGCGAGGCCCGAAGGCTGCGGGGTGTGCCGGCGCTCGGTGCCCAGCGCGCCCCCACACCTCCTTGAGGAGGACTTCTGCCTTGGCCACCGCCACCAAGTTCCGACTCGCTTTTTGGCCTACGCAAAGCCTAGGGAGGGGGTAAGGAGCAGCCGCGCCCCCCTCCCCGAGGCCGCCGCCCCCAGCTTTTCGGCCCCGCTCCCCTACGCGTGCGCCCGGACGCTGCGCCCCGGCAGTCTCCAGCCATGTCGATGCTGCCGTCGTTCGGTTTCACGCAGGAGCAAGTGGCGTGTGTCTGCGAAGTTCTGCAGCAGGGCGGAAACCTGGAGCGCCTGGGCAGGTTCCTGTGGTCGCTGCCTGCTTGCGACCACCTGCACAAAAACGAGAGCGTGCTGAAGGCCAAGGCTGTGGTCGCCTTCCACCGCGGCAACTTCCGCGAGCTCTACAAGATCTTGGAGAGCCACCAGTTCTCGCCTCACAATCATCCCAAGCTGCAGCAACTGTGGCTCAAAGCGCACTACGTGGAGGCCGAAAAGCTTCGCGGGCGACCCCTGGGCGCCGTGGGCAAATATCGGGTGCGCCGAAAATTTCCGCTGCCGCGTACCATTTGGGACGGCGAGGAGACCAGCTACTGCTTCAAGGAGAAGTCGCGGGGCGTGCTGCGGGAGTGGTACGCGCACAATCCCTACCCCTCGCCGCGGGAGAAGAGGGAGCTGGCCGAGGCCACCGGCCTCACCACGACCCAGGTCAGCAACTGGTTTAAGAACCGGAGGCAAAGAGACCGGGCCGCCGAGGCCAAGGAAAGGTACGCGGCGCGCTTCCCGAGGCTCGGGCGACCCCGGGAAGTCCTCTTCGCCCCTCCACCCCTGGCGCCCCTGCAGGCGTCCGCCGCCCGGCTGTGCTCGGCGAACGGAGCCAGTCCGCGGGGCGGCGCCCAGGCCTCTGCGGCGCGGCGCGGCGCGGCGCTAAAAGTTCATGAACTCTGAGTCGCCTGCTAGGAATGGGGCCTCGTCTGCTTGGAGCGCCCGCGCGTGGGTTTCCTTAGGGTATGAGAGTCGGAAGATACTGGAGCTAAGTTTGCTTTTTTGGCCTTCCCGGCTGGCTGCAGCTAAGGCAGGGGGCGGAGAGAGAGTTCTGGGCTCCGCAGGAAGGGAAGGGTTTGGTATCGCGAGGAGGCGCCGTGGGGCCGAGGGTCGCGCACTGTCTCCGGGCGCGCCAGGGGGAAGCCGGCCAGAGACGGCTCTTCCCTTCACTCGCCGTCCCCGGTTAGTCTTGGAGGAAAGGTCGCTTGCTTCCTTCACCACTGCCTGGACAAAGGGAGGAGTCTTAAGGAAATACACGAAAGAAGAGATTTGGGGAGCGTTGGCGCCCGCGACCGGCAGGGGCTGCTTCTCGTCGCGCTCCCTTGCGCGTGGCCGGCGCCACGGTCGGAGCGTCTGGCTGCCCGCGCTGTCTCCCAGGGCGAGGTCTGGGGCTCCACTCTCCCCCTTCTTCCACGAGGCAGTTTGTTAAAAACAAAAGCAAAAACAAAGACGTCTCTGCCTTCTCCCTCTCCACGCAAACACCCTGGGCCACCTGGCCAGGCTCCATCCTTTGGCCGTGGAGTGTCCGACCGAGATTCGGAGGAGCGCAGGGAACGCGCCCTGCAGAGTCCGGGAGTTCTGGGGAGACCGCAGCTCAGGGGGCGACTGGCTTCCTTTGTTCACTTCCCAGCCGGGGTGGGGGGCGGAGAGCTGGCTTCCCCCGTTCCCGTCTGGGTGGAAAACCACAGAGCCTGAATAAATTCCGCTGGAATGGGTTCTCCGGGGAGCAAAACGGAGGGAAGGAGACCGAAAAGGGGAGCCTGGGGGGCTTTGGGTGTGGGAAGGACGCGAGGGCTTGGAAGGCGGAAGCGGCAAAGGCTACGAATTCCCCGTGCTAAGCGGGATCCGGTGCCCAGAGCCCAGGTCGGCGCGCCGGCTGCTCGCTGCTGCAGTGGGGCTGCGACGTGTCCCCTGCCGGGAAAGGGTGGGTTGCAGCGCCAGTTGGTGGGAAGTTTGAAAGCCTGCCTCGAGGGACTGAGGATTGAACGGGGATTGCACCTCTCAAGTTAGCTTTAGCTGCGAGGGCCCACTCCGGGATGAAATCGTGAAATCGGAGAGACTGGCTGAGATCCCTGTGTTTACTCAGGTCACCCGGCCGCTCTGGGCACCGCTTCCCATGACCTGTGCTGCGTCTCTGAAACCTCAGCCTCTGCTCAGGGTCAGGGAAACTCGACGTTTGTTTCCCGTGATGGAAACGGACAGTTGATTTGGTTCACCCCAGACATTAGTGCACTGGGCCCTCCTATTGTCCCCGTCATTGCTTTATCACCAGTGACCATTTGTTGAAAGACTTTCAAACTTAGTTACTTCGAAATATGGTGTGGGTTGATGGTATTTAAACATAACAGCTTGAACAAAATTAAAAACATACTTTTTTGTTTCGAACAAACCCTGCTCATCTGGCTTTCTGAAATCTAAAAGAGAAAAAGAGAGGAGGACATGCATCCCAGTGGCAGGCCCTGGCTGTAAGCTGCCCATTTCTCGGGTCTCCGCTGGCTCCTCGCCTGCCCCAGGGTCCTTGGGGATGGGTGGGAGGGCACAACTCCTCCATTTGGGTTGGTGACAGATTGCACAATACCCCTTTCCTCCTTCCAGCCTCCCTCCCTTCCCCCTCACACTTTTTTTTAACCTTTTTTTTTTTTTAACCATATGGTGTTGTCCTCTGTTTCTTAGGGAGAACACCGAAAACAATAACTCCTCCTCCAACAAGCAGAATCAACTCTCCCCCCTGGAAGGGGGCAAGCCGCTCATGTCCAGCTCAGAAGAGGAATTCTCACCTCCCCAAAGTCCAGACCAGAACTCGGTCCTTCTGCTGCAGGGCAATATGGGCCATACCAGGAGCTCAAACTATTCTCTCCCGGGCCTAAGCGCCTCACAGCCCAGCCATGGCCTGCAGGCCCATCAACATCAGCTTCAGGACTCTCTGCTGGGCCCTCTCACCTCCAGTCTGGTGGACTTGGGCTCCTAAGTGGACAAGGACTCGAGGCCCTGAAGGGATGGGTGAAGCAGCAACCAATCGCAGCAACTAGGGACACTTGTAAATAGAAATAAGGAACATTTTTGCAGCTTGTTTCTAGGGTTCTTGGTTCTTTGCGCAAAAAGGAATGGTGGACTTTCACAGATACCTTTTTAAAAATCAAAACCAAAAGTGATATTAAGCAGAGCCTCCCTCTTCTCTCCCGACTCTTCACTTTCACATTTTCCCTCCTGGTCCCAGAAATCAGGGGGAGAAAAAAAAAAAAAAAACTCCAAATAAACAAAAGCACCCAGTTTTGGTTCTGGCCAAACCATGTGCCCACTTTAATAATTTGTTCTTTTCTTTTTTTCTTTTGTTCTTTCAAACAGGAAAGAACAAATCAACCAAATTTTAATTATTTCCCTTTAATTTATTTATGGAGAAATTTTAGGGGGAAGAGGAGTGAGAAAGTGAGAGACAAAGATCAGAATGGTGACAGAAAGAGCCTCTGGTCTGGGAGGAACTTGTTGCTTTCTTAAATTGAATAGGAAAATATAATCTTACATCTTTTCTTCATGGGAAAATTAAGTTTACATTTTTCGTATTTAGTGTTAATGATTTTATGTAGGTTGAACAGTATTGGGGGAAAAAAACAAGTGCCTAAATGTTTTAATGCTGTATGTGAGACAGTTAGAAGTGACCATTAGTAATACAACAAAATTTGGTGGGGTTTTTGGGTTGTTGTTTTCTTGTTTTTTTTTTTATTAATGACAAACTCTAACAATGTACCAATGTGCAAAAAAAAAAAAAATCTCTAATGCCATTACTTCTCATGCCCTCAGAGCTTTCTTTTCTGTAGCCTACTCCTGTTAAAAAGGTTTCTCCTGTTCCTAGTTTCCAGCTTGCAAAAGTATGCCAACAAATCTGGCAACCTGGTATTTGTTATTAAAATAGCATGTGTTTTCAGGTTTCTTTTCTATTGTACCTAACCAGTCTAAATTAAAACAGTAGAACATCAGGAGTATGATTCTGTTTCTCAAAGGTGAGTTGTGCATTGCTGTCACTGGGCCCTGTTTGTTTTTTCTTTTAATAAGTTTTCATGCTTTCTTACTTAAAAGTAGTCATGAATTGCTGGGTACTCTGAAAGCCATCACCTGAACCAAGAGTAGTCACAAGATTCTGTGACAGAAAGAGTGAATTTAGCTTTGGGGTATTTATTTATTTTTTTATTATTTACATAATGCAGTTTTGTTTACCACTAGCTCTTCTCCATAGCATTCATGTGTTAACTCAGTTCTTTTGTGTTAACAAGTGTATGATAATACTGTGAAAGTAAAAGTAATTTATCTGCTTGGAAAAAGGGGGGGGGACTTAAACATTGTGAATTAATTTGTACAAATAGAAAGCAGACCAGCAGGACAGGAGCTCTTTTGCAGTGCTGCCGAACTGAGTAGTGTCCAAAAGGTCCCAGTAACCGTGTAGGCTCCATGCTACTTTCACCTGGGGCAAAATGATGCATCTTCTGTATTTAGCTTTTAAAATTAGTGAAACAAATGGCATTATTTATTAAAATTTTACTCAGGATAACAGGATTGGCTGGCTTGTGCTTTGTAAAATATTGTTCCCCAGGGAGAGTGTATTTATTTTTCTGACATGACAGTTTCATAATTTTTATTTTTCACCACCCATAGTGTCATCATTAATATATTCGTTTCTTTCTTACCCTTTCCTATTGTTCCTGTCCTATTGTTTCTGTCCGGATGGAGGAGACTGAAGGATATGAGGGGAAATTAAGGCCTCCTTATTTATGACTTCTTTTCTAACTGTCAAACTGTTTTCAGTTCAAGGGGAAATGGTCTCTGTACTTTGACTGTAGTCACTTTTACTTATAAAGTCATTTGCCCACCGTGATGGACAGATGCACACACAGCCGGTCTGAGCTCATCATTTGGGTCGGGAGCTTGGGTCCCAGTGTCCCTTGTTAGTGTTTTGGATCATTAAGTCGGTGTTTATTTAAGTCACTAGGGTGTTTATTCTCCACGTCTTGGGCCACAGAGAAATGCCACCCTCTGCGGGAGGGGCTCTCACAGGGAATCTGCACATTCTTCACATTCAGGCCCCAAAACAAACACCCTGCACAAAGATAGCTTTCAATGACCCTGACAGGCTTCAAAAGACGCCGCGGAAATCTCTCTGGAAAATAAGGAAGGGCCAATTACTTTAATTTCTTACATGCCCTCTCTTTCTACCCCGAATCTTCCCGCCCGCTTCGCAGCCCTGTGGACTCGTAGAGGTTCTGGCTCCCGGGGCGCCGGTCCACTTCCTGCTCGCTGGGTTGGTGAATCTTGGAAATGTCTTCAGATCTGACGAGGAGGAAAGAGGGCCGGTCCTGTAAAAGCACCCGTGATTACGGCTTGTAAACTCGTTAAAAGGACAATTTTCTGTCACAGCCATAAACTGCTTTGTAAAACCCTGGCACTCGATCCACAGCGCGCAGATTCCAGATGTGTTTAATAAGAAATTGCACAATATGCCTCTTTCCGCCTTCCTCCGCTCAGTCTGGCTAGAGGAAGGACAAGCAGGAGGAGGCGAGAAAGCTGGATATTACTCTGAGTTTTCTTGGCAATCATTTTAGAGCGATCATTAGAGAGAACTAACCATATTTTTCCCCCCTCGAGGAAATCTTCGAGCACCAGCTGTTAGGGGACCTTCAATTTACCTTCTCAGCGTCAAAGTTTAACTGAATCAAGAGGCGCTTTTCGTTTCCCCGCTACAGATTTCGTAACGATAGCCAAAAGTAATGAGCAACGGCTTATAAATAGTGTTTTTAGGACGAAACCTTCCAGCACTTTGCCAAGTGAGATGAAAAACAAAATTTTGGGGCTTTTTGTTTTTAACCTCTTAAATCTCAGCACAGAAAGACTGCTCGGGCTGCAGCTAGCTGCCTGCTGGCCTTGACCTCTTGGCTGACCGTGAAGCTTTCTAAATTCTCGGAGGCCAAGGGGTTTGGCCAGCAGCTCTTGGGAGTTTGGTTGAACAGCTAGGGACTCAAGAACCCCACGAGTTCTAGGCGGGGAAAATGGCACCGCTGCTCTCAAGCCTGAAATCCCCCAGACCCCAAGCTGGTGTGGAAGCTGCCAGGAGGCGGCCGTGGGACGGCGCTTCGGGGCGAGAGCTGGATTCGCTGAAGGTCGCCCTGGCCGCGCAGTTCCGCCCCGCGCAGCGAGCGCAGCACCTGCCCCGAACCCGTGCGGCTGGGCCCGGCTCTGCTCTGCGGCTGCGGCGCGGCTGGACGGCCTTCGTTCTCCAGCGCCTCCCTCCGCCTGGAGGCCTTTGGCAAAGTCGGCAGGCGGGACTAGGGGTTGGATCCAGAAGGTCGCGCCGCGCCCTTCTCCGGCCGTGGAGAACGGGGGCGCCTGTGCTGTTACCGCACTCTACGGAGGACGTTCTCGTCCTTTTTGTCCGGGCGTCAAGTGCCGCTGCCCTGTGCTGCTCGCCGGCCGGCGCAGAGCCTGCTCTGACTTCCCCAGGCAGATTGTGTCGCGCGTCGCCGCTCCGGGATCTCTGCGCTGTGCCAGGCGCGGGGTGCAGGGGCCTGGCCCTCGGAGGTCCAGAGCAGAGGCTGCCACGCTGGCCTCAGGGCCGGACCGGGGAGGAGGCCCAAGCCCGAGCACCGCGGGGGGCCGCAGTTGTCCTAGGCCCAAGTCTCGGGGGCGCTGCTGTCCGGGCGAGGCGCAGGACGCGCGGCTGTGGGGCGGGAACCTGCGGGGTAGCGGCGGGGCAGGCGCAGGAGCAAACGCCCTGGTCGCCAGGGCTGCAGCTCAGGCTTAGGAGCCCGGTGAGCAGGAGGCCGAGGCCCTGCCGCCCACCCCCAAGTGCCTTTCCCGCAGCCGTCTCCCTCTTCGCTTGGACTTCTGGGACCCAAATTCTCCGCCAGAAAGCTCAGCGCAGGGTGCCAGCCAGCCAGGGCGCCCCTTTGGGAGCTGGTCGCTAGAATTCTCGGCCTGGGAGTGGGGTCCTGGGTTCTCGAGTCGGGCAGGACAGAGCCGGAGCTCGCTACCTTGGCGGGGCCAGGTCGGGTCACCTCCTTCGCGGCGGCTCTGGGGAGTACAGTCACCTCTTTTTGCCTGTGTTCCGTCGGGGGCCGCAAGGGGAAGACAGCGGTGGAGTCCCGCACGCTTTGGGTGGCGGGTGGCGCTGTCGCAGCGCAGGATTGCCCAGATTTTAGGCGCTGGGTGGTGTAGACAGGCACGGGCAGGGCAAGGTTAAATTGAGGGAGGTCGCCGGTGGCCCACCAGCTGTCTCCGGGGAATTTCTGGTTTTCTGAGCTTTCCCAGGGGGTAGACTGTGAAACTCTCCTAGTCTAACCCCTCCAGCAGTCCCGAGCCAGGGCATGGTCTGTGCCCTGATCTCCCCCTCGGGCACAGCCTGCAGCGTGGGGGTGCCAGGCTCAGTTCCGCAGGGTGGACTCTGCGGCCCTAGCAGATGGGGACTTCGGAGCCCGCACAGGTCGCAGACACCCCTTCCCAAGGCTGAGTTCCGTACATCGCCTGGGAGAGTCCCTGGAGGGGACTGAGTTAAATGGGAGATGGGTGAGCTAGCCGGAAACAAAAAAAATTAGGGGCAAAATGTTGGATTTTCCTCCACTTGGAAAAGGGCTGCTCTGGAAAGGGCACATTTTCGCTTGTGTTTTAAACCCAGCACACACAAAACTTTGTTCCAGCTGATGAAATTGGAAACCTGTTCTCCCACTGAGGATGACAATCAGGGTTTTAGACGCTGTGGTCCTTTCAGACAGCGAGAAACAACACTGCAGTAGCATTTAAAAACAAAGGAAAGAGACTGCTGGAGGCGCTTGGAAGCTGGTCTCTTCTCCAACCCCAGTTCCAGATTTTCTCCTTTTAACTTGTTAATGGACTGCTGAGACCCCAGTTCTCAGCAGGTAAAGTACATCCACCTGAAGGACTGCTCCCTCCCACTGCTCTAGCACAGTTTATCCCCCCTCTTTTCCTTTACTATAATGGTGAAATAGTCTTGAAATCATATTTTCTGTGACAAAAGAGAACGCAGAAAAAACCCCTAATCTTTGAAGGAACACCTTAGTATACCAAAGTGGCTACCCAACCATAATTAAAATGTTGTTAGGTGGCATTGAGTACTTTCCCCTCTTCACCATCATTAATGAGTGCCATTAAAAAGAAAAATAGAGAGATTCTGGTCCTTTACTTTCTATAACAAGGCATGGAAATATATGCCTTCTCCCTGTCTCCTGCTCTTCCCAGCCTGTTTCAGGTAAAAGATAAATGTTTTATGAGACCGACATAGTAGAAATAGAAATACTTATGGGTTAACACACGCAAGGCAAATTTTTAACTTTTAAGTTTATTTTAACTTGGGATTTAAAATTGACTATAGTTTTTAACATATCATGGCCTTTTTGGAAGGGAAGGTAGGGAGTTCAGGACCTGCTGAACAGGCATGTGGGATCTGAAAAACAGTCCTAGACTACATATTTTCATGACAAAAGACACTAAGTGTTTCAGGATTCTTAGCACATTTCACAGGGCCAGTGAGTCAGCATCCTTGACAGAAAACCTACAAATTCAAGGTTACATGTTTGCAAAATCAACTTTCTAGGTGTTCTTTTTCTTAATAATAAGTATTTTTGCAGAATCTACTGTGCCCCCAGGCAAGGCTTTAGCTGCTTTGCTAAAAGTCCTAATTTGAGTTGCCAGTTATCTGAGTGGTGTAAATACCAGGAAAAGGCAGTGGGATTGTGAGCCCCCACTCTAGGACAAAACAAACCAACCTAGCAAACCAAATCCACGTAGCTGTGACATCTTTGGTTGGCTTGCACATAAACACTACACTAAACTGTAAATGTCTGCAGGCAGCAGTGCTCCTCTTAGCTTTTTCTGTGTGTGGCAGTGGTGGTGAGTGCTGTGGTTGTTGTGTGTGGGGAGGCAGGATGCTATAGTGATTGTAGAGAAAATGCACATTTTGAGAGTGAACCAGCATAGTATGCAATACTTCACAAAAGATTTTATTTCTAAGACAAGGGATAGTACAAGGAAGACATCATTAGCTCTGCACTTACTTAGAATGCCTTAAAGATCCAAATAGGTTGCAAGCTATTTTTTTTAAAACTAAGCTATGTAGGTTAGCATGCCTTAGTAGCTATGAAGTGAAAAGACCATTTAAACAATTGAACCTTTGTCTGTCTGCAGATATGTGTAGTGAATATTTTCTATGCATTGCTGATGCTATATAAACATAGCATGTGCTTCCTCCTAAACTCAAGTTCTTGATTTTAATTGAAGAATAATATTGCTCAGGGCTCTACCTTTAAGTACAACCAGCTAATCTAAGAAAATCAGCTCTGGGAATCTGGAACCGATAGCTATGTTCAAAATAAACAGAAAATCTCATAAAGAAGAACAGGAAGATTATTGTACATTCAGTGTGTCTCCTGATTACAAAACAAAACAAAACACTCAAACATAACTTCTTATGGAAGGACTAAAAGGCAGAACGACAATACAGGTCCCTTACTATATTTCTTCTTTAAAAATTTAGTCTAATTTAAGGCTCCCAGGTTGTTCAGGTTAACTTTTAGAATATATCTTAAAAACAAATGTGAATACTTTTTCATTTTCCAATTGTAAAATTTTTTTCTAAGGAAAGAGATACAATGTAAAGCAAAATAGAATAAAATAGAAAACAAAGCTACAATTTAAAAATTGTGTTCCAGACAGGTGCATACCTATAGTCCTAGTGCTAGGGAGGCTGAGGCAGGAGGACTCCCATGAGTTTGAGGCCAGCCTGGGCTACATAGTCAGCTTAAGTCCAGCCTGCACTAGTGAGCACTTTTCTCAAAAATGAATACATAAATTAATAATTAAGATACAGCTCAGAAGTAGAAAACGACTAACATGAGTGAGGCTCTGGGTTGGCATCCCTAGCAGCACAAAAATAAAATATTGTATTACAGTGTTTAATAAGTTAATCGAACAATATCCATAAAATTGAAGAACATTCTCATGCTCTGTCATCCCCATCAGTAGGATGACCTTTCCGGTTTAGTTCAACTAAGGCGCGAATTTAATTAGAAATGAAACGAATAGGCAGATTTGCAAAGCGCTTGAATTTTGTAAAACCCTGTATGAACCTAACATGAAGGCCCAAGAGGTCTAACCAGGGGAGAATCGGACAGGGCAAAGGACCCATTCACAGGAATTTTAGTAGAGATACTTTTATTAGGAACAAGCAATTTCATCCAAGCAAGAAGGAGCTGTTTAGGGACCTTTTCTATGACTCCTTCCAATAACTGGCGATGAAGACGCCTTATTCCATCCCAGTTCCCTCAAGTTCCAAGTCCCACCAAGATAGGAAACCAAGAAACTGCAAAGTGGAGTGGGGATCAAGATGTTCCTTTTTTTTTTTTTTTTAAAGATGTCCCTTTTGACTCATTCCATCTTTCGGTGTCAATACGTGCGATTAGTTTTCTAAAAAGGTATTTGTAGTTCCCCTGGGGGTCAAGAAAGAGTTAATTTGTTTTCTGATAGTTTTCACACCGTGGGCAGGTCTGCCAAAAAGGAGAGGAAACAGAGAACAGCCCTATGATTAATTCTACCTGTTTTTCCCATGAGCGATCACCTGCTCCAGGGGTCATGAATAGCAAGTAGCTCTCCCTCTCTGGGGCTCTGAGAGCTTCGTTTGTTTGGTGACAGCTGAGTGACAAGGCCTGAAACCCGAGCCCATCGCCTGGCCTGATGTGGGGGATAAAAACCCTGGATGTTCCCTCAAACATTTCAGGAAATGAAAGTTGTAACGCGATCCCTCCTGAGCCCACATCTCCCCCAGCAAACACAAAAGCTCAAAGGGGCCTTCTCGGATTGAATTCGGCCAGGAGTTGATGGAGGGAAGCGGGGCCGGCGCGGGCGGGCGGGGTGGCTCTGCCGGGCGGGCAGCTCTGCCCGCGCAGGGAGCCGGAGCCGCTTCGCGCGAGGCCCGGCGTCCCCAGCGCGCCCCCGCAGAGCGCGTGGGCCGCCCGCGGCCACGGTCAGGCCCGCCCGGGTCAGCCGGGGACCTGCGCCCTCTGCCCTGCGTGGGCCTCCCCACGGCCGGTGCCGTCTCAGGCCGCGAGGGCTCTGACGGTCGCGGCCGAGCTCAGGCCTAAGCTCGGTGACCCCAGCGCGCCGGCGCGAGAGTTCCGGGGCCTCGGCGACCCTCTAGCGGCGGCCCCGCAGCCCGGTGCCCCGTGCACGCGCCCAGCCCGGACGTCCCCGCAGCCTGGGCCCGCGGCGAGGGGCGAGGACGCGCGGCCTCACTGGGCGCCCTCGCGCTCTGCTGCCCTCTGTCGGCGGCGGTGCTCAGCCCCGGCTTTGCCGCGCCGACGGGGGAAGCTCCAGCCTGAGGCCGGGACGGGGGAGCGGGAGGAGGGGCGGCGGCGCTGGGGAAACTGAGGCCGGGCCGCGCGGCGCGCTCCTGGGGCGCCCTCCTGGTTGCTAGTCACCGAGCTCGGCTCGGGTGACAGGAGGGAGCTGCCCGGGCCTCCAGGAGAGCCCTCCTTCGCCCAGACAGCTGCAGGGCTCGTTTTCTTTCAGAATTTCTTTTCTTTTCTTTGGTATTCAGAAGTCTTTCCAGAAAGCCTCATCAGGCCCCGTCTCTCTCGCTCTCCTCTCCTCTCCTCTCCCCTCCCCTCTCCAGCCTCCACAGGTGATTTTTCCCCCACGAAAACACAGAAACACGCTCTACGGAGAACCCCGCGTCAGATCCGTCCTCGCGCGCTCCGGCACACCGTGCGGCTTTGGCAGCCCGGTTTTCTCGTCAGAAGCAGCAAGCGCGATCCGTGACGCCCGCCCTGCAGGGCAGCCCCGAAGTGCGCGGTCACCCTGACTGCGAAGCGCAGGGGGCGCCCAGGGCCGGGAAGCTGCGGGCCGACAGCTGGAGCCGCCTCGCGCCGCCCCGGAGCCACCTGGGAAATCTCCGGTGGTGCTCGGGTTTCACGACCACGTGCTACTTTGGGCACCGAAGGAAACCCGGATTGTTCCATGCAGACCTAAGGTTTGATCAGCTTTTGGCGTGAGCCAAAATTGAGATTTATTTCTTGACTCTCTCTGAGTCTACACTCCAGAAGTTTAACGCCAGTAATTTCATTCTGGAATGCCAGTTAAATCTAGAATGCTTGGCGTTTGGCACCTCTCCTTTGTGATTTAAACTCTTGTGTAGTAGAGGCCATCGTATGTGGTGGAATTCTATTGATGAAAAATAAAAACCCACTTAGATGTGCCCCCAAAATGACAAATTACTTAGGAACTGGGGCATTCAGTTGAGCAGAAAATTTAAGGCCCCACCTAAATGTGTCAACATAAGTATAGAATAAGAAACTACTTTGAAGATTTAATGCCTTGCTGATGTTAACATAGTGCTGAATATAATGGCACCTGATAAATATTTTTTGAGCAAATGAACCGGCTGTTGAAATGATGGAGAGTCTTTAGATAGAATACAATTCCCAGAGTTGAAATTTTGCAAGACTCTCCTGGGTACATTTCTTCTCTTGTGACACTCTCTAATGATCACCAGGGATGAATAGCTCATTTTGACATACAACACATCTCTAATTTCAAGGACTTTCTCATTGAAGGGTGTTCTCATTCAGGTATCATTAAAAGGAAAATGTTGAGCTGATTTTTGAGAGAGAGCGAGAGAGAGAGAGAGAGAGAGAGAGAGAGAGAAAGAGAGAATATGTTGGGACACTTGGTAAATATGAAATTAGAGAGTTGATGGAGTGTTTAAGTAACTTTAAGGATGAACCCTGATGCACCAATGCCTTCATAATTATTTCATTGTTACCACTGAAAGAAGCATTTTATACTGTTTTAATATTACATTTTTCTCTAGTATATTTCTTTAAAAAGTATCCTGTTCAACTAAAATTAATACATGTTCAAATTTTTAGATTAGAGAAGCTGTTCATTTTATGATCAATCACCATATAGCTCAAGAAGAATCCAACACTTCTTTTTGGTTTGCTTAATAAGTCCTGTATCACACTCACAATTCCTGGAGGTGGAGGAAGAGGAAGCAGATGCATGTTTACAAACGCCTGGTTACATAAATGTTGATTGCCTTATGGCTGCAGAAGCAAGCAGGGGGATAGAGCTACTGCAAATGGGAAGGAGTCCTAGAGATGGGTGAGGGCCTGGGGAGAGGGAAAGGGAAATAAAAGAGAATTAAGACATGCTGTATACATGTACCAAACACCCACAATGAAAATAGCAGTGTATTGCAAACATGTACTAACAATTTTTTAAAAAAATTGCGCTTGTTCACACAATTGCTAATTTCTGTTGAATATATGTTCTAATATTACTTTTATTTGCAAAGTAAAGATTTAAATGTAAGCAATACACAGAGGATAGAAGATAAAGTGAGATTTCAGGCTCCTTACTTTTAAGAATGTTTTACATCAGAGCCAGATATGGTGGTGCAGGCTTGTTATCTCCTCATTTGGGAGGCTGAGGCAGGAGGATTGCAGTAAGTTCTGAGGTCAGCTTGGGCTAGATAGTAAGTGCAAGGCCAGCCTGAACTACACAGGAAGACCCTGTCAAAAAAATGTCTTATGTTAGAGAAACATTTGGTAAGAACTGTGATATACTGAGACTTAATCATTTGCATATTGTGAAATAATTTACATCGCACTAGAGCCAGGAGTTCTCAAAATTATGCTTTTCTGCCAGTGCTTTAACATGACTGGAATAAAAGATGTATAGTGTTTTTTCTTTCTAAATTGTTCCAGCATCCACATGTTTAGAAACACAAAAATATGTCCATGTGCTCACACAGAAAGCAAGGAGAAATAAGAAAGAGCATTTTATGCTGAGGAATAAGTTAATTTAAATTAGATTAAACCTCGCAGAGGGTGCTTCAAGGAGGTTTGGGTGGATTCCAAGCCTTAGCATATCATTCAAGAAATGAAAAGCCTCAGGGGGTTCCAAAAGGCTTGTCCGCTCTAAATCAGCTTTAGTCCATTTCAGATAAAAAATATATGACTGAACTTGAAGGCTGGATAAAAGGGAGTTTTATTTCTGTTCTGCAGATGCATCATACTAAAGTAAAGTAAGTGTGGCAACATAGGCCCTTTTTAGAATTTCTTGAAAGGATTTGTATATAGCTGCTAAGGCAGTAGTTTCTGTTCAATCACTTACCTCCCATGAAACTGAAAGACTTATTTGTCAATAAGCTCGGAAGTATAGTGACTCTTTCTGCTGGAAATCACTTACAGCTGAAATGAATAAGCCCTCCTGGGGTGCTTAGCCGATAATATAGTAGATACTTTTAGCAGTTTTCATGCATGATACTTGAGGGTTTTAATTACAGGTCAGTCTCCGCTGCCCAGTCCCTCAATTGTTGAATGTGTTTTTTCTCTTTGATCAAGGGCAAAAAACAATGGAAAATAAACCATTTCATATCACCTGTAAACATTCAAAGTCAGCTAAGGTAAATAAGGAATGAAATGAAATAAAGCTTTAGTTTTCAAAATTCAGGCTTTCAGGATTCTGTGGTGGCAAATTTACTGTAAAAACATACACAAGACAAAAGTTATAATTTGTGAGCACCCACCTTGCTGTATCATATATGACTTCAGAACAATGAAGATTTTGATTTAAATATTAAGTAAAAATAGATAAAATAGTAAAACAAAGCACCAAATTTTTGTGAAGATATAAATACAACTCACAAACACAATTTAAGATTCTAATCTTCCATTGTGCTCCTTATAAACAGCACAAATGATTAAGAAAGACTCTTTTTTTTTGCTAGTGCTTTCAACCATACTTCCCTTGAGAAGTGAATGAAAGGAAGTATGGTAATGAGGATTAGGACATTCAAATACTGCTAGCCAGTGGGTGTACTATGGATTGTATTACCTGCAGGAGTGGAGGCAAAATACCCATAAAATAGCCTTTTAGATTCAGTTTGTCTCAAGTTACATTGTGAAATTCAGTGGTTTGGTGCAGTTGTATGCCCAAATTAAATAAGAGTTGGGGTGGGCCAGGCCTTATGCAGAAGGACTTGCAGGTGGGACTGGAGGTATTAGGGTTTGTGGTTTCCTCTGGGAAATGCTTTTGGTGATTGCATGCCCCACTGGGTAGAGTGGATAAAAAAAGGTCCAGAGCCTGATCTGTAGCTCTTTTTGGTTCACAGCCCAGTCTATACTGTGAAGAGTAATGCAATGCAGACTATTAAATCCAGCCTTTCTGATTCCGCACATCAGCTGGCTAAATGCTGAAGTTATAGTCTTTTTTATATTAAGCAAAGGGAGTTCTAACATGCCATATTTTTTAGCTGAGAAATAAAACCTCAAGTTTTGACCTCACAATCCACCTTAATATTCTTCAGTTGTCTTGAAGAGGTATCAGCAATCCTGGTATCCTAGCTGAAATTCAGATTTTAGACCTTTCATATGCTTTATTATGTTCCAGTCATAACTGAAAGTGGTATTTATTTTTTACTTCTTATTCTAGACTGTAGTGTGGTATTTCTGGTTGTTTTTTTTTTTTTTTGTGGGCATCTGTTAAACTGATGGCTGAGAAATCTTTGAGGACTTTCTATTTTGACATTTTAACTGCTATAATATCTTAAGACTGAACAAAAATTATTACACGTGTAAATACTTTTTATGGAAGCAAACATTATAAGAGTTTCTAAACTAGGTCATTTTTGAGATAAGGACACTAGTGGCTGTGTGTGTCCTCTCTATCTTGTGGCACCAGATTGATGAAAATTCTTAGTAAGAAAAAAATTCCATTATTGGGTCTTACATAAATCAATGGATTAAGATGAAATAATATGTCAAAATTTATCCATGACTTAGCTTAATATCAAAGAAAAATCTTACTTGAATTAGCTGTTTGGAAGCAGTAAATAAGTCCAACAGTGAATTGCTAATGACCAGAGTTTTAGGAACTTATATGACATAAGAGATCCCTGTAACCTACTTTCTCATCAAATTGACTTATCTAGTCCTCTCATAAAACCTTGTGTCTTTTATTTCTTTTTTTAGTATATGTGCTGCCCAAGTGAGCACTCTTTCATTTCTTTATGTCTTCTTCTCATCACCATGCCAGGTAGCTGTGATGTAATTGTCGTTACAAAGGGAACTAAACTCCATCTTTGTAGAATGACTGACCTACGCAGCAGTAGTAGGTGATTAATTAAGGTTAGTGGAAGGCAAATTCAGAATTGGTAATGAAGTTGGATTAAAAGGGATGAGAGTAAATATTTTCTCTCTTTTGATAAGCTTGTGCTTATAATTAACCAAGATTTGACAGAGGAAACTGTAATGTTAGAAAGGATTAGATGATTGAACTTGTCCTGCCTAGTTGAGCCAATTGCCATGCCTGTAGACACAGACATGTTAGCACAGGGACCTCTGCTGTACTTGTGGCCCTTTTGTTTTTCCCAGAAATGAATCCAAACCTTTATATGTGCTCTCAGTGTCAAGTTGGAAATTTTGCTTAGAATAAAATTTCTCAAAGTGAAACTGTTGGCCATATGTTGTTGGCCACAATGCTAATAAATATAGGTTTAAAACAGTAAACATTTCATGAGAATTCAGGCTCAGCACTGTTTTTGTTTGTGATGAATGTGAGGAAGGGAGTGCAGAAATGCACTTTTAGCTATTACCTGGCCACTCCATGGTGCTGGGTGCTGGGGATTGAACCCAGGACTTCCTGCATGCTAAGGAAGTCCTCTACCACTGAGTTGCCATGCCAGGCCCCTTTACTCTTACAGAAATGCTTTTCTACCTTGAGAATTTCACAATAGTTATAAAACCACCATTGTGAAAGGTCTCTCTGGCTTCCTGGTAGTATGGTTGTTTCAGAAGGAATCTCATAGAACTGTGGTTACATTTCTTTTAAAGACTTGACCAGTTAAATATAAAGAAAGCTCTCCAATTGAACAGTGAGTGGAGAGTTATGTTAATAATATTATTCAAGGGGCTGGGAATTTAACTTAGTCGTTTAAGTGCTTTCCTGGCAAGTGAGAGGTCATGAGTTCAACTCCCAGTACTCCCCCCCAAAATATATATGTATATATTATTCAAGAGCAATTCACAAAATGGTTCTTGGGTCAAAAAATAGTGATAACAGTGGGGATTTGGC
>PVJX010024055.1:0-28535 GCA_004027295.1 Dolichotis patagonum | reverse complement strand
TTTTTCTATCTTGGCCATTCTTTCTGGAGTGAGATGGAATCTCAGTGTGGTTTTAATTTGCATTTCTCTCATGACTAATGATGATGAACATTTTTTCATGTATTTATTTGCCATTCATATTTCTTCATCTGAGAACTGTGTATTCATTTCAGATGCCCATTTTTGGATTGGGTCTTTGAATTTCGAGGGTCTGATTTTTAAAATTTCTTTATAAGTTCTAGACAGAAGTCCTTTGTCTGAGGAGCTGTCCATGAAGACTTTTTCCCAATTTGTGGGTTTTCTTTTCACTCTGCTGGAAACCTCTTTTGACATGCAGAAACTCTTTAATAAGATGTGGTCCCAGTTATTGATTCTGGGAAGTACTTCCTGTGTACTTTGATTCTTGTTCATGAATTCTCTTCCTACCCCTATATCTTTGAGGTTTTTACCTACTTTGTCTTCCAGCAGTTTTGTGTTTCTGTTTTAATATTTAGATCTTTGATCCATTTAGATTTTAGTTTAGTGTATGGTGATAGACATGGATCTAGTTTTAGTCTTCTGCAAATGGACAGCCAATTTTTCCAGCACCATTTGTTAAAGAGACTGTCATTCTTCCAGTGAGCATGTTTGGCCCCTTTATCAAAGATAAGGTGGTTGAGTGAGTTTGCAGTTGTGGTTGCAGTTGTGGATCTTCCAATCTATTCCACTGATCCTCCGGTCTGTTTCTATTCCAGTACCATACTGACTTTGTCACTGTAGCTTTGTAGTATAATTTCAAGTTGGGGATTGTGATGCCTCCTGCCTTGCCTTTGTTGCTTAGAATTGCCTTTGCTATTCTAGGTCTCTTCTGGTTCCAGATGAATTTTAGGAGTGATTTCTCTAGATCTATGAGGTATGTTAGTGGTATTTTGATTGGGATGTGCCACAAAATCTTGAAAATGTTCCTTGTGGAAGTCAAATCAAGCGATGTCTCACCATTTGAAGGAAGTTCCCTCCGAGCCCTTGTGGCAGCTATTGTAATTTGTTCATATAATTCAAAAGTAACTTGATTATTCGTGGCAGCAAATTAATGTGTCTTTTGTGATGGCTATGCTGTGAGTGGCATTGTGAGTGGCCTGATCCATGCACAATTAAAAAAAATTTCTTTCCACAACAAATTATCTCCTGGATTTAAACGTGCTTTAGTTATTTCTTTCTAATTATTTGGAGACAAAAATCTGTTGTCTTATAAGTTCTATTCAATCTAAAGTAAAAGAGACCATAGGGCCATAAGTAGTGGTAGGTTGTTTTAATTATTTTAAGGTCTTAAAGGGTATAGTGTCATAAAGACATATCACTTGTCCTAGATTATTGGAAATTTGAACTTCAGTAACAGGGTAGACATGTGGAAAACCTTCCATGACTGCCCCACCCATCTGGCTTCTTTTAGTGCCAATTGCAAGGGAAACAGTGAGAACAGCTCCACTCTCTGAGAGGCGGAAATTCCAAACTGTGCCACAATATTTCTCTGAGCTGAAAAGGTGGGAATTGCTGCTTGTGGTTCAGTTTTAATTTTATCTGGGTGGCTGTTATTCTGCCATCTTTTTCCCATTCAGGACTTGATTTTAAAATAGTACCGAGCCAAATCCTTTGTAGTCATCCCAACCAACTTATGACCCTTAAAGTGCTCCCTAATCAGATCCACAAAAGTTAAGTGAATACAGGAATCAAGAATACAACAAATGGTTCCACATACATTTGTGGTTTGGGGGAATCTGTTTGTCCCATGTCTAACACCTGATAAAATCAATGCACCTCTTTCCCTTTTGTTTCTCATGAACCCATTTTTCTCTTTTCCCTGAGGCTGTTTTTCTCTGGCCCCAAGTTTTAAACCTGATGATATCAAGATCAATACACCTTTGTGATTAATACTGATGCCATCCATGCATTTATCCACCTTTTGCGTTCACAGTGAGAAGTGTCCCCTCACCCACTGTTTCTTCTTACCACAGTCCCTGTTCAGGTGCCAATATGCATGTCTGGTGCAGCCCTCAAAGTTCCCAGGGAGAAGGACAGCAAGAGGATGGAGAAATAAAGATAAGCGATAACATATGGGAAACTGAGGTCAGGTGGCGCCCTCGCCCCAGCTGAGAGGAAAGGAACTGCTCAACCACAGCAGTGTGTTTATTTATACATTTTTGCAGGTTGGTGTCACGTGACACCCCTTGGCCTAGCAGCCTTGGACTGGAGAAGCTTGTTTCTCCAGACTGACCTTGCCTCGCCCCCACACATGTGGTCAGTTTCCAGCTTTAGCTGCTCCCCACATTGCAGCACTTGTGCTCAGATGACTCTTATTTTCCTTGATAACAGCCCTGAGATAAAGAGCAATGATGCGAAGGAGGCACTTGACCTTGAGAGATGGTAGGAAGGTGAACTCTGGTACTGTGTGCCATGCTGCAGGGCATTCAGGCAAAACACAGTGCATAGAGGGTTGGATACTATCTGTGGTTGTGAGCATGCACTGAAGGTCTCGGAACACATCCCCTGTGGATAAGAGGAGATAACTATGTTCTATATTCTGTCTGCTGACTCTGCACAGAGCAAGACACCTGTTGACAGCCCTCTAGGGTAGATATTCCAAACAGCCCCACTTTACAGATGAGGAAACTGAGTCCCAGAGGAAGGGAAGAAACATGACTTGAGGCCCTACATCTTCCTCGGTCTCCTCTTCCCAGACAAGTAACAAGGGATCCTTAGACTGGGAACAGCCTAGGCCCCAAGGAGAAAATGAAGCCCATAAGCAAGGAGCTTTTCCAGACCATTTGCCCCACCTTGCACTACCCTGGACTGGCAGGAGCCAGAAGAAAGGAACCAGCCATGGCCTCATAAACTTTTCCAGAAGGCCTCGTAAACAGAAGGCCAGCTAGTTCCAAGTCTGCTCCTGCAAAAAGCAAAATCCCTGGTCGTAAAGTAATCCCCATAAAAAGAAGAAGAGAAGAAAAAGTTGTGCAGTAAAATCAGTAATGGCCTGTAGGAAGTAAGAAAGGGAGGCTGAGGTCTTGGACAGGCAGGGAAGGTGGTGTGGTCCCAGCTGGTCTCATGAAGGCACCAAGCTCAGGTGCCTTGGTCCGGTGGCCCTTGGTCCAGGTTGGGGCTGCACTTTGAAAGGTGGGGGAATGGTGTAGGACCCTAGCAGGGTGGCTGTGCACCCTAAAGTCCCCATTTGTCATCTTCACTTGCAGATGCCACCTCACCCTGCCTAGGAGGAGGCAATGGGATGAGTGTGCAAGGCATGAGGTCAGGGCATGCTGATGACCCTGAAATGGGAGCTAGAGTGGCCTGGGGGGGCAGTTGGAACCCAGGGGTAGTGAGGCTCCCAGGCCAATGGGCCAGCAGGTGTCTGTGGGTGGGGACAACGTCACCAGCTAAGTATTAGTGTCAGTCTCTTTTGCCCATTTCAGTGCCTGCCCTTGACAACGCAGCTCTGCTCGGGGTCCCTGACCTGTCCAGTGTCTCCTGACCTGTCCATTCACTACCCTTTTTCACTCCCCAAGTTAGCTCTTGTCCAGCTCACTCCTTCTCTCTTCTCCCTTGGCTTTTGACCACCACACGCCAGCTTTTCCATCTCCCAGAGTTGCTGACCACGTCCCTTGCTCTCATAGTCCAGGGTTGAAAGCCAATTGTCCTTGCCCCTGTGCAAGACTGGTTCCACCTGAGTCTGCACCAGCTTTTCCCCGACCCTCTGGTGGCCTTGCCAGAGGCTTGGACTCAGCCCAGGTCGCTTTCCAGCCTCAATAGCCCCCTTCCATTCCAGCCCAGAGCCCCAGGGCATGTCTTTTGAGCAAACATCATCTTCCCTGCTCCCTGTCACACACCCTTCAGAGACTGTAAGGAACCATCCTAACACAACAAGCCCTGCCAAGCTGTCACCCACCTTCCCTCAGGACAAAGCCAAGGGTTTTGTCTCTGTGTCCTGGTCTTAGCAAGAGTGTATACTTCCTGCATGGCTCCTCCCACACCCCTTTTCCACGCTGCTCTTCAGCTCACACGCACAAAACACGTGCGACCAGGCACAAACCCCCATCCCCACAAACCCTGCCCAGCACTGCTCTGGGGCAGGAAAGACCCTGGCCCAGGGGTGGAGTGGGCAGGAGTTAAGTTTCCAGAAGCTTAGGTCTTACCACCTGCGAGGTTTGCTGCTGTCGGCGGCTCCTACCTGGAATGCTGTGGTGGTCATGCCCCAGGCATGTTGAGATTGCTGGCCCATTTTACAGGTGAGGAAAACAACTGCCCCCAAAGCAGTGTGATTTGCAGACAACTAGAAGTGATAGAATCCTGCTGTGCTTTCAGGCACTGCTACCGGGAGCCGAGCCTTTTCACCTCTCAGAGAGAGGAAAGGGACAGTGGTGGCCACTCGATGGATCGTGCTGCACGTTGAATGAGATCATTCAAGAGCACAGGAAGTGCAGTATCACTGTCAGTACTGTTACCTGTGTTATTTCTATTCTCATTCCTAAAAAGAAATTGGCCCACTGTGGAAACTGCACTTGCCAGAGCATCTCTGCCACCAATAATTACGGTGACAGCAAATCCTTACGCTATTCTTGCCTATTGCGTGTGGGCACTGGGGAAAAGCTGATCGGCTCTTTGTGTCTTCCTGGTAGCCCCAGACACTGTAATCCCACTTCACAGATGAGAAGACCAAGGCTCACACAGCTGTGGTGGCAGAGATTGTTCTAAACTTGCCTCCAAAGCCTATGCTTTTTTTTTTTTGTAAAGAGTCAGACTGTTTCATACAGGACCCATCGTGATTAATTTCTGAATGATTTTGTGCCTGGGTCATCACAGGAACTGAGGTTGGATAGACTCAGGTTACACTACTGACCCCCTGTGACAGTGCCTTAACACTGCAAGGAATCCGCACACCACGTAGGTAGAGATGTTGATGTCTACGGGTACCTGTAGTTATCTGATTGATCAAGAGGTCCCCAACCCCCATCCTCCAAAAACAGAGGCTCACCATCTACTAATTTCTCCAGGCCTGGGACCCTTGTGTTTAGCCACAGTCCATTTGCACACTAGGATCTTCCCGCTCACTGCAGTCTCCACTTTCTCTGTCTGGATTCTCTGCTGCTCTCCCACCTGGCCTTTTCCTGCCCACTCTTCCAGTTGGTTCCTCCAGGAAACCTCGTCTAATTCCCCAGACTGGATTAGATGTGTGCTCTCCCTCTGGCCCCTATAGCATCTTTAACATCTCTCTCTTCCCGGTAATTGCCAATTCCATGTCTGTCTGGAGTGCTGTGAGGCCCGGAGGGCAGGGAGGTGGTCGTATTTGTCTCACGTCTCCAGCACTGTGCAGCACTTAAAAGGTGCCCGGAAACGCTTGCAGAGAATGTTCAAGTGAGCAGATGAATGAATAAATGAAGACATGGGTGACGGGGAAATCGATGTGGGCAGTCCTCCTACCCTGCCTTTGTCTGGGCCGGAGACGAGGGTGACAGCACCCCCTCTTTCCCAGCCCCTCTTCCTGGCCCCCTGTTCCCCAGCCCCCACTGGCACAGCACACTGCTTCCCAGCATGGGAATCTATGTGTCTCTGCAGAAGACACCGTTTGGATCATGAGTGCAGGAGGTCTAAACCACAAGCACCTATAATACTGCAGTTACTGGCCGAGAACGCAGTCTTGAGGTCATGGTGCCCATATGATGTAAGATGTCAAGGGGTGCGGATTCCTGGGATACCTAAGGCTTCTCCCCTCCTTCAGAGTTGCCTGCATATTCACACCTCTTGCTTTCCTGTGGCGGGGCTGAAGAGAAGGTGTATCACAGCAGCCTGGCTGCACAAATCTACATTCTCCGTATCCTGAGCTTCCCCGCAAATACTCTTGCCAGGACACAAACTGAATGGATCTCAAAGCGGCAGACACCCCCCAGCCCCATCCTCATCGCTATCAGAGAAGCAACGTCTGTTTCCTTTCTCTGGATACCAGCAGGGAGACTTCTGGACTTCCAACTGCTGTCTTCCAAGAAGCTGGAGTTTGAATAGGATCCCGAGGCAATATGTCCAAAGGAGGAGTTCTCACAGAAATTCTCCGCATCGTAAAATGTCAGGATGTCTGCAGTCCTTATTTATAGACAGATTGCTTTTCAACTTTTCTCATTCCAACATTTCAGTGTGTTATTTCTGAAGATAAATGCACATTATGATTTCATAATAGAAATTGCATTTCTCCCTCATGTCACCTCTAAGCATGTATATACATAAATATGGCACATTGCCTCCCACAGTAATTTAAAAGGCACTTTGCGAACATATTGATCATCACCAAGGAACAGGGCTGGCATGGTCTAGAATTCATGGAATCTGCCTCCTCCCCACCCCAGCCTGCCTTCCTCTTCTTTGTTTGGATTCTGAAGCTTGGGAACTTGTGATTTCCATTTATCTTTGCATATCAGGGTGCTTATGTATAGGCACCATCGGTTTTGGGAGGGGGGAACGAAGGAAAATTTTATAACTGTGAAGTGTAAACGAGGAATGAAAAACGCAGCCTTCCCGCCTGAGTGAGTTCACAGGCAGGAACTCGCCATCTCACTGCAGGATGGGCTTGAGGGCTCATGCGTGAGATGCTGTCCACAGCTGCCCGGGGTCCCCCAGGGCGGCAGCTCTGCTCAGCTCATCATCACATTTTCCAAGGGCTGAATTCTTGGACCAACCCGAGCATCCTCCTGAGCTGGGCTAGCATCCTCTAAGCTTCACAACCACCTGCCTCCTGGGAACGTTGGGCTCACCATGAAGAGCAGTTTCTTCCCTTTGAACCAGTCTGCATTGTTTGTAGAAACTGCTAGAAACCCATCTCTTCTGGGACGTTTCCATGGCTACCCAGAACTGTGTCCCAGCATTCCTTTCTCTCTCTCTGGTACCCATGACACTCTCCCAATCTTGGAGACAGTTTCTCTCTGGGCTACTTTTAATGTGGCACTGTCTGCCCAGGACCAGAAATTTCAGTTCACTGGTGGAAACCAAATTGAAATGGATTATGCATCTGCATCGCACCGGGCAGCTTCCCTTGCCACCTCCTTCAGCCCTTGCAGCAGATCTGGAGGGCAGTGTCCACCCTCACCTTTTACCAAAGAGAAACGGTCTCAAACCTTCCAAGTGACTCCTTCCATACACGGTCAAGATCCTAAGGCGTTAAATGGAAGAGTCTCCACTCAACTCTCCAAAGACCGGGCTCCTCTAAATATGCCAAGCTGACATCACTGAGGTTGGTCAGTTTTTCAAGATGCCAGTTACTTCTTCAGTTAGATGTGGGTGTAGTCAGGCAGTAATCTAGCACTCTGAGATGCTGAAGCAGGGGGCTGCCAAGTTCAAACCCTGCCTGGGCAACTGAGAAACTCAATGAAATGCTGTCTCAAATTTTAAAAAAAAATTCAACACTGGGCGTGCAACTCGGTGCAGAGGCCCTAAGTACTGGAAAAAAAAATAAAAACAAAACACAAAACTAAACAAAAACAGTCCTTCAGTTGTGCACTGATAGTAACCCTGGCCTGGCCAAATGTCCAGCAGAAGTAAACATGGGTCACAGACCCCAGGCTAGAGCCAGCATAGCTCTGGTCCTCCTCTACTATCTTCCCCCAAATCAATATCATCTACACTTAACCCTTGCACCCTCTTTTTGTCCCCTTTTCCCTCTTCCTGGACTCTTTCCCACCCACACCAGTGTCTCTGACCATTTCCTGTCGGTCACCTCATTTCCACCTCCAGGACAGCTCGGCTCTCTCTGTGACCACCTGTCCACTGGTCATCCCTGTTGGCTGTCTGACCAGCTACTCCAACACAATACGGCAAAGATGGGGCTGAACATCCCCCATCTTAGTGAGGGCATGCTAGCACTTGGATGATGCTTGTTCCCACATTTCGTGCTATGATTTGGGTCTTAAGTGTCCCCCAGTGGCTCCTATGTTGAAAGCTTGGCCCCAGTTGTTGGGGTTATTGGGAGGTGATGGCAACTCTAGAAAGTGGTGCCTCACTGGAAGAATCATAGTTTTCAAGGCTTTATTTTGTCCCCAGGTCTCCCTCTGCTTCCTGGCTGCCATGAGGTAAGTGACTCTGCTCCACTACAATCTCCCCACCGTGATTTCTGCCTCACTGCAAGGGTAGAAACAACAGAGTCAAGTAACCATGGACTGAACCCTCTGAAACCGTGAGTCACAGTCTCCTCCATCAAGGTGTATTGTCAGCATGATGGAGAGCTAGCATTGTTCCTGTGCTGGAAACCTGGGCCTTCAGTGATTCAGGGAGGTAGAACCTAGTGACAGGTCACTGGGTCATTCTCATGGGAGTCGGGTCACTTCTCAAGAGTGGGTCATCATGAAAGCCTGAACCTGGCCCCACACCACCTCTCTGTCTCCCCTTTGGTGATTCAATTTCTTCCTCCTCAACACACACTCGCCATCTGCTTTGGGGCCCTCACCAGAGCCTGTGGCATGCTGTTTGGACATGCAGCTTCCAAAATTATGAGCTAAATAAAGCTCTTTTCTCATAAAGTTAGCTTTTCTTGAGCATATTGTGATAGTAAAGCTGAAGAGACTGCTGTAGGCCTCACTGCTCACGTCCATGGCTGAAGTCAGGAGCATTAGCTGTTCCCACTTGCTTCTGTTGATGTTGCTCTGTGAGTCCATCACCAGGCCTTACATTCTGTTCTTTCCTTGTCTCTGTGTCCTCTGAATTTGTGTCGGTTCAGGCTGCCTCTAGTTCAGACCTGTGTTATGCAGTGGCCCCCAAGAACCTCCTAGGCCCCATACTATCTCCTTGGAGCCATGTTGCTTGTGTTAACCAGAAGAAACATCTTCAAACAGAGACAATCAGGTCCGCCCTGCATCTCAGTCACGGTCAGCAGGAAGATGTCCCCTGTGGCTCCCTCTTCAGTGGGGCACACATGATGAATTCCTTCCCTTTCCCCTGGGTCTGTTTCCAGGTCTTGTGCCTGCTCCTTCCAGAGTCTTCGGAGATCAGTTCTGCTCCAGAATTTTAACTATGCCTCGGAGCCAAGACCATGGGGGCTGAGCTGGCCTTTGCTTTTGCCATTAACTGTCTTCCCCTTGCAATTACATGGTAATCCCTGTTAAAATTACAAATTTATTTATAGTTTTTTTCCTTTCTTTTTTTTCCCACCTGGCAATTTTTATGGCTCATTGGCTGTAACAAATTCTAGTTCATAAAGCAAAGGCATGTTATTATTACCTTATGGAAACTGGTGGAGGTGGCAGACTCCTATTCCCAGCTGGCGTATCATCTCCCCAGATCCATAATGGTTCCAATCAATACCCCAGTGGGATTTGTTCCGCTCTTTGAAGATGAGGACATTTGGACCCGAGAATGGCATTTCTGCCTCCTAGCAGGTGGGCAGCTGTGGCCTCGGCCAAGAGTTCTTGAATATTGGTTGAATCCAGAAGAATTCATTCTGGCCGGGAATAAGATCATGCTTAGAATACATAGAATTTATCAAAAGCACTGAGTGACTAGTAGGGTGACCACATGTGGAGGGGTTCATTATGATCCCATTGCCAGGGAGGGAAAGTGTGGCTCAGAATGCATGGGCATTCCTTCTATAAGAGCACAGAGCAAGCGTGGACTTCTCCAAAGAGTATGCTCCTCCTGGCCCAAAGAGGAAGGTGCGGGGCACTGGGGCTCCTCAGGCTACTCGTTCTCCTGCAGACCTTTCCCAGGCTCCACTTGTTTCCTCATTCATTCATTCATTCATTCACTTATTCCACCAGCATTTACTGGATGCCACGTGTTGTACCCCAAGGCTTAGACCCTGTGCTGATTCAGCCCTGGATTAAAGGGTTGGACACTATCTTCTTCCTTATCTGATAAGAGGTGAACTTGATCAATGAAAATGATACCGATATTAATGAGGAGAAAAGGGATTCAGGGAAGGCAAAGAGCAAGTCACAAAGGGAGAGCTAGCGCCAAGCACCCCAATGCCAGTGTATGGCTCGGTGCTCTCCTTGCAGCCTTCTAGGAGTTGGGGTCAGAGGGCTTTGGAGCAGAGACTCCGAGCCCCTCAATGTGAACCTCAGCTCTGTGGCCTTCGACAGCTGATTGACAAACACCATGCCTTATTCTTCATGGCTGAAATGGGGGTGGGGTCACATCAACACCTACCGCTAGTTTATCATGAGCAGTGACAGCATCAGATTTGTACACAGAGTGTACTAGAAGCTCTCAATGGATATTTTATTCACCCCCATGTGAGTTAAGTACTGTTATTAGCCCATTGTGCAGGTGAGGAAAGTGCAGGCTGTGGCACTGACGTTTTGCTCAGGGGAACAGAGACAGCAAAGGGCCCAATGAGATTGTGGGGCAGCTCTGAGCTGCCTTCCCTCTCCTCACCTCCCCAGCCCCCACATTCCTACTTCTCCCTGCATTTGTTCAGTCCTCAGAGGCATCTGTCCAAAGTTCAGCCTCCTAAATCAGAGTTACGGCTCGTTCCCCTTTGCACAGTCATGTGGAGATGAGGGCACACAGTGGTGGACACAGGGGAGGGTTTCCTTGGCCAGGTGTCAGGGGCAGGGCCAGAAGGGACAGCAAGATGTGAGAAGGAACCTCTGAGAAACTCTGGATCACCTGGAGTTTATATCAGCATCAGAGTCTCCATGACTCTGGGTACAACTTTCACACCAGGTAAGACTCCATTCTGCACCCCTAGAAATTTTCTGCCTGGCTCAGACCTGCCTGCCTGTGCCCAGCTTCGGAATCTCCTGCCCTCACCTATCGCTCACACCACGGTCAAGTTGTCATTAGGAGCGTAGCCATGCATGTTATTTTCCCTTCCCCCATTTTCAAGATTCCTCCAAAGTTAGGCCCAAATCACAGGGCCTATGTGTGAGACTTTAGCATGGTGTGACCAGAAGTGTCATTAAGACAAAAGTAACCTCTGTTAGTTGCTAGATCATTTTCATGATAAAGGTCTTCATCTGCTCCTGGTTGGCACCATACGTAGGTCCTTCTCCTGATGCTCAACAGGACAAAGCCAGGGGCTTCTCTAGAGGTGAGCACATCCTCTCCATCTGATCTGAATACCAAGGCACAAGGGGTTCAGGTAGAAATAATAAAGGGCCAATGGTGCAGACATATCTACCCTGTTGACTTCTGCCTGCCTCAGATTCCAGACCTGATCCTATTTGGAACAAAATTCATTCACTGTCAGAGAATAACAGGCCATCTTATTGTTTGGGCATAAACAGGTCATCTCTTCCAGCTTCCCTTAGATGCCTTCAGAGACAGGGAACTCACTACCTATGGAGCAGCCCCAAATTTCACATAATTCCCCTTTGTTGGGGCTCAAGGTGCCAGCTCTTCACCTTCTGCCCACAGGTCTCAGGTTGGCTCCCAGAAGTCTCAAGGGCAAGGCCAATCACCTCCTCCTATTCCAGCTGCTTGGCTATGGCAGATGGAACATGGGAGCTGGAGGGGCCGGGGAACCTCACTTACCCTGCTGTGGGAGAGTCTGTGCCTCCCCTGGGGTGAGTGATTGGGCCTGACTTTCCTGCTGGGTGCTGTGGGGCCTGTCCTAGTCAGTGTCTGGCTGTGACAACACCCCAACAGTGGGGCTTGATCCCAGCTCCCACCTCCTTGCTGGCTGCTTTGGGCACCCAGTTGACAGAAAGTGCAGCTGGTCGGTCATGCCCACCACCTGTGACTCCCCAAGTTTACCCAGGTACACACAACACAGCCCAGCTTGGCCTGTCTCAAAAGCTGAGTGCTTAGTTTCAGTCTGACGAATGTGGCCGATGGGGGCAGCCAGGTGTTAGCTGACTGACATGAATGCAAACCGTAAGTCCTACCGCTAGGCCAGCTTTTACCTTTACTATAAAATGGGAAAGGGTCTTTCTGACCATCAAGTGTCCAGCCAAGCTAAAAGCTCTGATGGTCCTTCCGAGGCCTTCCCTTGGTCCTGGAAGCACAAAGCAAAAACAGAGACAGTGGAGACAAAGTTCAGTTCAAATGCTGCCTCTTCTGGTTGCATGGCCCAACTCAAAGCTCTCCCCTTTGCTCGATCTCAGTTTCCTCACTGCAAAAGAGCGATACAAATATCCCCTCCAAAGGGCTATTGTCAGATTTTAAAGCAAGAGAAAGGATCAGGCGAGGCCTGCTGTCCAACTCGGGATTGGCCTTCCCCATCCCAGCCCCCTTCATGTACACCCCTGTCCTCGCCAAATCCCCTCAGACCTGAGCCTCCTCTGGCTCACACTTGGAAGATCACAGTCACCATGGCAACGTGGGCAGCGCTGATCCTGGTCCCTGCTCACCCAGCACCATCCTTTTCCGTTCTGTGCTCAGCCCAGCCCGGGCATCTGCCCAGGCAGCAGATGGTATCAGGCTGACCCCCACTGCCTGGGGGCTTAAAGGGCTTAGCATGTGGTGGGCCTGAATGGCTTTTCTCAGTCAGCGCCGGCCTTCAGTGCCCCCACTCCAGGGCCTGCCTGGAACTGCTCTGCCCCCTCGCCGGGAAGGTTGGCTGATTGGCCTGGTGTTTGGAGAGCTCTTCCCTGTGGCAGAGCAAGGGCTTGCTCTCTTCCTCCTTTTTCTTCCCTGCCTCCTCCTGGCACTTGCTGAGCTAATTTCCCACTCCCTGTCCTGTGGCTGGGCTGGTTGGATCAATGAGACACACCCGCTCAGCCCGTGGAGAAGGGGTCGGCATTCAAGCCTGAGGCATCTAGGTTCCAAGGCTGGCCTTGCATGTCATCGGCTGAAGTCGTTCACCAGTGAGGCCAGGACAAAGCATCACAAATGGGGCTGAAGCCACAGACGTGTCTGCCTTGCAGTCCTGTTGGCTGGAAGTCTAAGGTCAAGGTGTCGGCCAGGTTGGTTCCTGCTGAGACAGGCGAAGCTCTCCCGGCTTTGCAGCAGTGGTTGGCTGCGATCTCTGGAGATGTTTGGAGATGCTCTCTCTCCATTTCTGCCTTTGTCTTCATCTGGGGTTCAGTCTTACTACATGACTTTGCTGGGCTTAAATTTCCCCTTTAATAAGAACACCAGCCATACTGGATGAGAACTCACCCTAAGGACGTCATTTTAACTCAGTTATCGCCATTGTGATCCTATTTCCAAATAATGTCACACTCTAAGCCATCTGGGATTAGAACTTCAATATTCAAATGGGGGGATTATAATGTAGCCTGTAACCCTACCTATGTGGCCTTGGAAAAACCACGTCACTTCTCAGGGCCTCAAAAAGGCTGGTCTTGAACATGGGGCTAAAAACAGCTGCACCCTCATTGGGCTGTTGTAAGGATTAAATGGGACAAGATAGATGCGTGGTTCGCCTGGGGCTGGCATGCAGAGCCGTTGCTGCAGCTGCGCTGAATTCCTAGTACAGGGAGGGCTTTGATCCTCCTGCTCCCCAGGGAGGGCGCGCAGGGACGGAGGGAAGGGAGCGCAAAAGCTTCTCAGGGTCATCGCCACCCCGCCTCCTGTCAACCTAAGAGGGCCGCGCTCGTGGCAGTCATTCATCGACTCCATCAATTTCCTCCACAAGTGAATTTACGGATGAGGAAAGTGGAGCTCCAGGAGTGATGTGACTTCCCCCAGAGGAGAGGAGGGAACCCAGCCCACCAGTGCAGCAGCGTGAACGCGCCAAGCACAGGGACACGTGCCCAGGGCAGACTTTCTTTCTATCCTTGCACAAGCTCCACAGCGCTTTAAGCCAAAGCCCCCTGGTGCCCACCACCCACCCTGGAGGGCACCGCATGCACTCTTGCACCTCACGCTGTTACCACAGGGCACCGGGAGCTTTCCAATTATGCCCCAGCATGCAGCCCCTGGGCCTCATTTTTTTGCATTTATATCTTCCCTTTGCTTGTCGGCAGGCTGTTTACTGGCACGCAGGCACGCATCCCTCATACATGTTAAATATATATGCATTGCAGTGTGTACGTGTGTGCCTTCCCAGTTATATTTATGCGGTTCCTTGGAGGATTAATTTAGCCAAATAACCGAAGCTATTTAGGTAGTTGACATTCACACTGGGAAAGGAATGCAGGAGTGGAGTCGGTGAGATATGGGCTCAGCTCCTAGGACTCCCAGGACTCAGTTTCCTTAACGTTGGGGGGCAGGGTGGGTGTAAAGGGTACAAGCTTAGCTGGTTTGGGGTTTTGGCCCAGGACCTGTAACAAGGAGCTAGGCAGTTTGGGAAAAAGCCTCAGTTTGTTCAGCTAAAAAGGCCTTTTGCCCACAGAGAATGAAGCTTTAGTTGATGTAGTGAGTTCAAGACCTTTGCTCATTGAAGGTATCTATTTGTGGATGGTGCTTTCTCTCATTTAAGCCTCTGTGTGAAACATAAGATGAAAGTAAAATTCCCTGACCTGGCACAAGAGGTCCTTGACTGTGTGCCCCCTCTTGAGCTTCTTCCTCTGGGGATGTTGCTGTCGCTGCACCTGGAAGTGGTGGAGTCCAGTTGGGAGGACTGATGCTGCAGGAGTTCTCAGTCCCTCCTGGGGGCTCATCATTGCCCCGCATGGTGGCCTACAGCTTCCACTGGAAGACAAAGGGGGGCTTTGCATTAACAGCAGCTCACAGCCCCAGTGGGAAGGAGCCCATGGGCCCACTCTGTTCTTTTGTCTATTGTTCCCAGGGTCTGGGGACCTGATTGGCTTCTGCAGAAATCTGCTCCCTGATGCTGTTAATTGGATTCTTTCTTTCCTCTTCTCTGTCGTCCCCATCCTGATCCTACAGGCGTGTCCCTTCCAAGTCAACTCTATGCACTCAAATCCTTGTCTTGGTCTTTTCCTTGGAAACTCGACTAGAAATCATGTTGGGTGGTGGTGTTGGGAGTCTGGGCTCTGGAATCTCCCTGCGTATCTTGGAATCCTATTTTAAGGCAGTAAGAAATAATTTAACCCGTGTGATGCTCAGTTTCCTCGTGTGTAACATGTACAGAGCTCACCATGTCTGCCCCATGAGGTGCAGGACTGCCACAGGGATAAACTCCTGTCTGTTTCCTTTATCTGGGTTGAGTTTGCTCCGACACTGCTGGATTCTTCTGCACAGAGGTTCTATTGCCACTGATTTACACGTAGTCTTTCTTCGCAGAGACTGTCCCCACCTCGCCCCGCAGATCACTCCGAGAGTGTGGGTCTGGGTGCGCTCAGTACCTTGGACAGCGTACAGCTTTCAGGACCCCGGACAGCGCCAGGACCTCTCTAGGTCCCTAACCTTGCTTTGTTTTCAATGCTCCCTACCAGGGCTGGGCACACTCCTAACTCTGGCTTTGCCATTCCTGTTTCCACCAACTCTCTATCTCTTGGCACCTCAAGGAGACACACAGGTCAACCCCAGTCCCTCTACCTGCAGATTCTTCTTTGAGATCCCTCCCCCTGGCTGAGGGACTTGGACTGTGGGCTCACTTCTGTTCAACGCCTTCTATATTTGCTCCCACTCTCTTGCCCAGATCCAGCGGGTTGCAGCAGGGCACCTGAAGCTCCCTCCTCACCTTGGCCAGCAGCAGCAGGCAGAGGACCCCAGACTCCATTCCCAGCCACACTGGTAAGAGGCCTCCATGGCCGCTTCTCTCCTATCTTTCCTGGCAGCAGCACAACCAGCCCCCTGCAACTCAGACCTGTGTCTGGCCTGCCTGGTGCACTCTCTTAGCATTTTTGTGCAACATGATGTGCTTTCTTTCATTTTCCTCAAAATATTAAGTGGTTCTGGTTGTAGCAAGGAGTATGGAGTCAAACTTGCAAAATAAAATTAGAAATCAAATGTCAAGAAGGTTCAGGTTTTTCAGAAGACTTGGGCCTGCCTACTCCTTATTTTTCAGAGATGTCTTTTCTCTCTTTCCCTCAGTTTCCCCGTATGGGTGGGATGATCTTGGGGTGCCCCAGCAGGGAATAAGAGGCTACTCATTGAGCACCTACTATATGCCAGTTGCACTTACAACTGGCCCTTTGTCATCTCACCCTGCAAGCTTGTGAGCAATGTACCCATCTTGCAGTGTAAACACGATGGGTGAAGGGGCTGGAAGCTTGGAGCTCTGTCCTCAGGAATAACAGAGGCACTTGATTCTGAGTAGGCTTCTGGGAATTTGGGGAAAGAATCCCCCCTTGTTGCCAGCCTGGCCCTCAGATCAAGGCCCTCCCTTACTAGCTGCCCACCCTCCATCACACTCCACCCCTCTGGGACATCATCCTATCGCTGGGGCTCAGTTAAAAGATGAGCTGTATCTGTAGACATTCCTGCACACACATGCAACCTAGGTACATATTAACTACCTCTACAAGTTTCAGAAATCCAACCTCAGACCCACTGAGAAATTTACCTGGACCAGACACTCACTCTGAAGAGATGAGGTACTCGAAGCCCTTCTCTGGTCACTCTGGGTGCTGACCAGTCCATGCGCGGCTGAAGCCCGAGGACCTCATTCGCAGGCTCCACACTATTCCCTCCTTTTTTGTGTCTTTTCAAACTGTTTACTCCAGTCCTTGCTTCCCTGCACCCTGATAGCTGTGTTTTTGTACCTTAAACTCTATGGATGGTTACCCCAAAAGAATAGAACAATCAGTCAAACACTTGACCAAGGCTTGATGAGCATCCAGGGCACCCTGGACACTCCCCTAGATCATATCAGACACTGGCTCCCAACCTACCAGAGAAACGCTACAGACAGGCCTAAATTCTAGTTGGGCCTTGTCTCAGAAGATCATATATAACATGCCCAGCAAAGATTTGCTGGGGAAACTAAGAGGGAGAACATGTAGCAGAAAGTGCCCCCTCCTTGGCCAGTATACTTCAGTTTGTTAGTTGCCCACATAATAATTCCTGCTGTAATTCCAGTTGCTTCTGTCTCTTAGAAACAGCTGGTCACTGTGATGCACATTGTGTAAACCAATCCGCAACTGACAAGCCATTCTGCCTCTGTACTTCCTGCTTGCTTATCTCATAAGCCCAGAGATCAGGGCCTGATATTCTGGGAATGATCCTGATCAGTGCCTGTCAACATAAAATAAATCTGCCTCCATCCTCTGGGTGTCATTTCAATGTTTCTGTTTGCTGTTGCACTTTCAGTGCAAAAAGGAGCTGATGCTCCATGTTAGAGGCAGCCACACTTCCCCAGGGCAGAAACACAAATAAGACAATGACCATGGAGCTCCTCAACCCAAAAGTTCATTTGGTGCCTGGAGGGGCTGAGGAGGAGGCTGAGGCTTGCCATGCGTTGGAGCACTCTCCACCCACAAGTGGTACCTCAGAGAGACCCCTAAAAGATAACTGACGGGTGATACAGGAGCACGGGTGGGGGCAGCCCATGCATCCCTCTAGCCATTCCCATGTCCCAACACCCCACTGCCTCCTGACTTGGCTCCTTACACTGCAGAGGAGTCCACAATCCCCAAAGCTGAGATTTATTTATACAGTGAGAGAGTTGAGTGGCTAAAGTGCATGTCAAGCAATGTTTATTACAATCAATAAATCACCATCCTGTGTCTGATCCAGAGATGGAATATCTGTGAGCCAGGATGTGGAGGGATGAGATGACCAAAGCCCCACAGATAAGACAAATCCAGCCAAGGCTGGCCTCCCTGTATTGGCTGCCAGGGGTTGGCATGCCCTGTGGACTCTCGCTTGCCTGTCCCCACGGTTTCTCCTCTGCCTTCTCTTTAGAACAACTTGGGGGAGAGCCCAAGATTGTTTTGCCCTGTGTGACAGCAGGAGCATCAGATAAGGATCAGGTGGGCCCCTCACAAGTCACAGCACTCAGCCAAGAAGTTGCCAGTTGTCTTATGGTGACTTCTTCCCTTAAAAGTGGCAGACTTGCTCTCCAATCTGTATGTCTGGAAGGGAAGATAGTGGAGACCAGAAGTTGGAAGCTGCCATCTGAGAATCTGTATCCTGGAGTAAGTGGAGTGTGGATTTGGTATTATGAGGTGCTGAGTTCAAATCCCACTTCCTTGAATGAGTTCCCTAACCTCTTTGAGAATCCAGCTCCTTGCATGTAAAATGGTGAAGCATGGTCACCCTCCAGGGTCACAGAGAGGGAATGCAATGGGTTAACAGCTGCAGAGACAATGAGTATGAGGTTCATACTCCACACAGTACTTGTCACAGTAGGCTAAGTAGTGACACCCAAAGATGTCCTTGTCCTTGTCCCAGTCTCTAGAAACTGTGAGTGCTTCTGTAAGGTAAAAGGAACTTTGCAGATGGGATCAAGCTGAGGCCCTTGAGGTGGGTAGATTATCCTGACTGTCATGGTGGACCCTGTGTCCCCAAAGAGGTTTCTGAAACAAGGACACAGAGATCTGGGAGTGAGAAGGGGGCCATGCAACGAGAAAAGCGGAGGGAGGCAGAGGCAGAGACACTGGGTGGGGGCCTCTGCCCTGCAGCCCATTGGGCATCTGCTATAGCCTGGTTTCTTGGTGATGGCCCTTTTTAGAGTGAGATGGAATCTGTGCTGTTTTAATTTGCATTTCTCTAATGACCAGCGATGTCAAGCAACATTTGTGTATTTATAGGCCATTTGTATTTCTGAGAAGTATGTGTTCATTTCTGGTTTTGACTGGGTCTTTTTGGGGGGGAGTTTTTATTTTTTGAGCTCTTTACAAATTCTAGAGTTTAGTTCTTGTCAGAGGAGCAGCTGGGAAAAAAATTTTCCCATTCTGCAGGTAGTCTCTTCACTCTGTTGGTTGTTTTTATTGCTGTGCAGAAGCTTTTTAATTTGGTATGGTCTCATGTGTTGATTCTTGCTGTTGTTTCTTGTGCAACTGGGGTTCTGGTTTGAAAGTCCATACTTGTGCCTCTGTCTTCAAGAGTTTGAGCTGTTTTGTCTTCTGGCAGTTTGTTTCTGTTTTAATATTTAGGTCTTTTATGCATTTTGATTTTACTTTGGTACATGGTGATAGATTTGGGTTTCGATTCAATTACTCGCACGTGTGTGGCCAGTTCTCCCTGAACAGTGTGTTATAGAGGCTGTCTTCTCCCAGCATATGTTTTGGACCCTTTGTCAATGATCAGATGATGGAATGTGCCTAAGGTTGTTTTCCCATCCTCTATTCTGATCCGCATTGTTGCTGGTGAGAATGTAAACCAGTATAACCTCTGTGGAAATCAGTTTGAAGATTCCGCAAAAAACTAAAATTAAACATTGCATTCCACCAAGATATCCCCCTTCTAGGTGTTTTCCTGGCAGAGTTGAAAACATCACATTACAGTGGTACATGCATATCCATGTTTACAGCCACACAATTCATTATAGCTAAATCTTAGTTGCTGCCTGTATGTTCCTCAGCAGTATGTATGTGCAGTGGAGTACTACTCTGCCACAAAAGAGGATAAGCGTGAGTCATTTGCAGGAAAATGGATCCACCTTGAGACCATAATGTTAAGTGAAATAAGCCACAAATCTTAAATATGCATGGTTTCTCTTATAACCAAAAGTACAAATGATTTTAAAAGCCAAGAGGAAACTGGAAGATAGATCTTTGGCAAATAGGAAGAGGATCTAAAGGTGGAGAGAGCATAAAAGAGGTGAGGGGAAAGGGTAATAAGAATTAAGATGTGCTAGAAACATGTACTAAGTTCCCAGGCACTAATGTAACCATGTACTACTAAAAAAAATTTTTTTTTAAAAAAAAAGAAAGACATAGGATGTTACATTGGTGGCTGTGAAGGTGGAGGAAGAGGTCACAGCCAAGGACACGGGCATCTCTGGAAGTCAGAAATGGTGAGGAAAGAGGTCCACTCTCAGAGCCACCAGAAGGAAGCAACTCTTCCCCACTTTGGTTTTAGCCTCATCAGCCTCCAGGCCAGTTAGAGGACACAGGAAGAGAGCAGTAAGGAACACCTGAGTGTGGACCTATGAGGCAGGAACAGCAAGCAGGTGAACGCATCTGGAGGACCGCGGAGTTCCTGCTGCTGGCGCCGGCTCTAAGGTGCTTCCCAGGCTCCCCACCCACCTTCTAGAAAGGTGAGACCTGGCTGGAGAACATTCTCTCTCTGCCCACTTGGCGTTACCAGTGGAAACTCAGTGTTGCGTGGATTCTGATGGCTGTGCAGGTGGTGGCAAACCCCTGGGGATCTCCAGCGCATAGGCCCACAGGTGGTCACCTGTGCTGCGGAGCAGGGCCGATTGATGGAGTTTGTCCTGCAAATCAGCACCAGCTAGGATGTTTTAGAAGAATGCAAATCCCATACAGACTATGAAGTGTGAGGACCCGGCAGAACAAGAGTAAATAGAACAGAACAGCAGCTGGGTTACAGGGCAAGACAGGAGGCTCCTTACCCGGAAGAAAGTCAGGGAATGTCTTCTCTGAGACAGAGCCATGTGGCCTGGCCTGGGCTCCTCACCACGCCTGTGGCTTGGACTAGCAGGTGTCTTAGGCCTGAGGGTCTGGACAACCTCCTGTGGGGTCCATGAGCACCAACCACCCAGAGCAAAGGCTGAGATTGCAATGGGGAGCTTCTTTCTTTCAAATCACGCTCTCCTCTGACTGATGCGTGGGCTGGCTCAGGCTCCCCCCTGAGAGGGAGGGGCTCCCACCAGCCCAGACGAATGAGCCATCTCAGCAGTGAGTCACGCTGGTGGGAAGCAGAGGGTGGCAGCTTCCTTTCCTTTGTCTGTTCTAGGCAGGGCTGCTGTTCAGGGCGGGTGCTGGGGCTGCCTCAGGGGAAGAGGCTAGAGAAGAGAGGGGTGAGGATGATTCTAGATCTCTGGTGGTGGTTCCTGGATGCTGGTGCCTGGAGTAACCATGGCAGAATCATCTGGGGAACCTGTCTAAAGACACATCTCCAGGGATCCCTACTAGGTAGTCTTCATTTGTTGGTGCTAAGTTTGGGAAACACCAGTTTGTGTGTTGATTTCACATAAGCCGTGTCCAACAGGCTTAGAGAAGTGAGAGAGTTTGGGGAAGGTAAGAATGGGGACAAAGAAAGTCAATATGGAAAGATTCTGGGAGAACAGAGAAAGCAAAGGTTTGAGCAAAGATTCTACGCTGTCAAGACCTCTTTCAGCAACACATTCACCCATTCCTCCCTGCAGCCCGAGGTCAATGGTTTTCCCTATTATTCACTTAGGACAATGAGGCCCCAGGTGTAATACAACTTGCCCAAGGTCACATAGGCAATGGGTTGTTGTGATGGTTTATCTTAGTTATCAACTTGATTGGATTAGGGGACAACTAAGAGATTATGAAAACATACTTCCAGGTGTGTTTGGGTGGCTCATGGGAGCATGAACATGGGGACTCTGTCTGGTCCCTATTTCTTCTTCCCTGGCTCTTTCTCTTTCACTGCTTCCTGGCTGCTAGCTCCTTCCGCCATGTTTCTGCCCCAGAGTCAGCTGACCATGGGCTGAAACCTCCAGAACCGAGAGCCAAAATAGACCTCCTTTAAGTTGTGTGTGTTGGGTATTTTGTTGCAGTGACAAAAACGTGACTAAGATGTTGCATCCTGTCCACAATCGCAGTCACTGAGCTTATTGGGTAGCCTCTTGAGGGCTTGCATCCCCTACATCCCATGATGAGGAAAAAATGTCCTTGGGTCTCTGGAGGCCAGTGACACCCAGTCTGACTTTGGCAAGTGAAAATGTCTTTGTATATTCTCCCATGAACTTGGGGGTGGGGGATAAGTCCTTTCCAGCTGAGAATCATGGCTGGCTGGCCTCAGGCTCAGTGGCTTCTCTGGTGGACTGTGTTACTGTGTCTTATTCTTCAATTCATGCCCTTAGCTACGGGACTCTGTAGTCCCTTTCTTGAGGGGCAGAGTATATTTCTTTGTCTGGGTGAAGTTGGGTTCAGCCACAGACTTCCCTGGTCAATGGTGCAAAAGTGAAAGTGACAACAGGTCAGTTCCAAGAGTGGACCATGAGAGACATTGCTTGCAAACTTCCTGTTCCAGAAAAACTTGTGGGAGCATATCTCTGGCCCCAAGAAGAGGGTGTGTGCTTATGGAGCTAGCCTGGAACAAGACTGGAAACTAGGAAACTAGTCTACCCCCACCCTGTCACTATGTAGAGGAAGATGACTGCCTTAAATCCTTGAGTATTTTGTTACTCAGCACTGTATAGTGACAACTGACTAATACACCTTCTTGCTGGAACCAGCAGGAAATCCAAACTCCTTCCCTGGATTAGGAGGCCCTTCAGGATCCAGGTACTGCCTAACTCTCCCAAGGGGCAGAGTAAGCTCCAGGCAAGGAGAAAGACCAGGAAACAGGTCCTAGGTGAGGCATGAGAGGGACAGAAATACATCCTGTCTTAGGCTGGGAGCAGACTGTGCCAGCAGACTGCTTACTAGAGAACTCAAGCCTAGACAGGTACAGGCAGAATGAAAACCCAGAATACTGCAGTTCTAGATTCTATGCCCTTAGCATCCAGATCATAGATGAAAACTACTACGGTATTGTTACTAGTGCTAATGGTATGGCTGGGACGTGCTCTCTGGGGGCTGGGCATGAAGCCCCATATTTAATGCATCTTCCCGTGCTAATGACAGTGGCTGTTTACTGATCTGGGGAGAGGCCTCAGTGTGCGCAGCCTGCATCATAGGACGGATGTCAGGGGCAAGGCGGAGAGGGGCAGATGGTGGTTTGGCAGGAGACTGGCCAGGGTCGAGGGACTCAAGGGGCCTTTGGCACTTGGGAGAGCTTCCAAGAAGCCCCAAGGCTGGGCTGCAGCCCCAACCTCTACCTTAGAGGCCTGGGTTTATTTTTAAAACTTTCCCAGACAATTTCAGTGTGTGCTCTTGCTTAGGAATTTCTGCCCCAGCGGCTGTGTGCACTTAAAGGAAGTGTTCTCTGCCTACACCCCTCTCCTGCCTTTCCTTATTCTATGGCCAGGGTTTTATTATCGCCTTCTCCTCAGTGAAGCCTTCCTGGGTTGGTTACTAAAGACAGTGTCTTTTCTAGCTTTGCTTAGAAGGTGCCCTCCACACATCCCGGAGGAGGAGGGGGCCCTCCATTGGCCCTCAGCCTGCCCCCCTTCTTGAGCTTTCTGTCTCACTGAACAGCGCCTCTATCCTTCCAGAAGCAGAAAGGAAGGTGCTGCCAATTCTGGTTCAGGCCCTGGGCTGCGGTGTCGATCAGCCTCAGGTACTAGCAGTGTCCCCTGCTCCCTGGCTGTGTGACTGTTGGAGTCAGTAAACCTCTCTGAGCCTCCTGTTCCTGACCTGTAAAATTGGACAGCACTATACCCACCTTCTCGGACTGTAGTTGTGTGCGTTGGTACGCAGTGCACACCAAGTGCTCAGCGAAGCACCTGGCACCATCGGTGTGAAATCAGTGCAGAGAACACTTCCTTTAAGTGCACACTGTAGCTGATGGTTCCCTCTTTCCTGTCCTGTTTCTAAAGACCAAATCCACCCTCCTCTCTTTCTCCACCACCATGGCCCTGCCAGAGCAGGTCACCGCCACCCCTACCCAGGGCAACTACGCCTGGCTCCTCACTGGCCTCTGCATCCCCTCCTGCCCTCCCCTAATCTGTTCTCCATGTGGCAATAACTCAGGAATCTTCCAGAAACACAGAGGGGATCTTTCCGGTGGGCAAAACTTTCAGCCCCCTCTGCCCGCAACGTGCAGGCCGATTCCTTTGTGTGCCCTTTAATGCCACACCCAGCTGGGCCCTGACCCTTCTAGCCTCCTGTCTGCCTCCATCTCTCTCTGTTCAATCCGGCCTGTCCCCTTCTCGCTCCTGCAGCCTGTCACTGTGCGGATTCTTCTGCCTCATCTGCACTCCTCCACTCACCCGTCTTCCTCTGACTTCCTCGCACTCCTCCTCAAGGCCATAGCTGAGCTGTTGCTGGCTCAGGGACACCCGATCCTCCTGCGGTTCCCTGGCTGTGTGCCCTGCAGCCCACTTCCTGTGTCCCCTGCCACAACACCTGTCACAAAGGCACCAGATTGTAAGGCTCCTCTCTGGTCCAGCTGCAAGCACCTGGTTTCTCGGCATGAAGGAAACAGTAGGTGATGCTTCAGGGCTCTGCATCCCTCACCCATCACTGTCATCAGCGTTCCTCTCTGCCCGGTCCTTGCCAGCACCTTGGGTCCTCCTGGAAGCTAGGGAATGTGTCCCACAGATGGCATCTGTGCCTGATGCGTCACCCTTCCCTGCCACCACATCAGTGCTTGTGACTTTGCAGTTCAGTCCTCGACAGAGGCCAGGTCTACTCCCACCCCTCAAATCCGGATCGGCTTTCACAGCAGAAGGTGACAGGGACAGCGGATGCCCGGCCTGAGTTCACGCTTAAGGCGTCTTCCACGTTTTCTGCCTTCCTTCGTCTTTTGCCTTTGTCAGGCCTGGGCCAGCCTGCAGGAGGCTGAGACAGGTTCCCTGAGCTGAGTGGCAAACCATCCCTGATCAGAGCCTGTGAGACTAATCTGCAGTCACTCTGTCACACGCCCACATGACTACTGAGCCTGGCTAGATCAGCGCAGTCACCCAGCCAAGCTGACAGGGCCACAGACCCGTGGATGAGCTGTGCCCAGAGGCTCACAAGCCGAACGAGGGCTTATTAGCATGTATCACACTTTCCTGGGTGCCAGATACTTGACACAGAAGTTGCCTAGGGAAAGGCCAAGCTGAGTGCCAGGGAAAACACCCCAAGACCTTAGGTCCCCTCAGAGTGCTGGTTGTCTGTTAGTGGTGAGCTGACTTTGACTTTCTCTGCCCTCCGCTCTGCCCAAGTGTGCTGCTTCGCCTCCCCACTCTCACCGCCAGCCTGAGCAGCAGGGTGTGAGCCAAGGCCAAACCTCTGCAGGAGCCTCTGGCTACCAGAGGGGGGTGGAGGCTGAGTCTCTCAGAAGTTTCTGAATTCCAGTGCGTAGGTGCACCCCTACCTGAAGCTTCAGTAGAGAGATTCCCCCACTCCAGCTTCCTAGGGAAATCTCCCATGAATCCTAGCTGCTCATCCTGGTTTATCTCTGGGGACCATGCAGTAAACCCTTCTCCCTCAGGGGAAGTGGACGGCTCTAAGCTGAGAGTTGTCGTATGGCTGTCTCACCTCTTACCTGCCCCTCTGCTCAGCCAGAGCCCGCGTGGGTGCCACCTGCTCATTGACAGCCCAGGAGAAAGTGCAGGAGAAGGCTTTTTAGAAACCCATGTCAAGTTATCACCCCTCTTCCTGCCCTTTGAGAGAGGCAGCAGATAAGCCAATTTGACACAGGCTGACTTTTTCCACCTGAGCCCGATCCGCGAGGAAGTCACTGCTGTCACTTTGAAACTACCAACATCGATCATTTCAGTTGTCGGCAGCAATTCTGCCAAAACAGGAGACATTCTGAACATTAGGTTCCCTTCCAGCCCCGTCCAAGCTGCAAGGCCCAGTGAAAAGCTGAAGGAAAATGTCTCTCAAATGTTCCTGAATATGTGAAATTCCCTTGGACATCTGTCCCAGTCTGAGGGAGTGTGCTAAGAGCTGTCTGCTCCTTGGAGGCCCCAGAGAAAATCATTTCCTCCGCCCAGGATGGAGCTTACGGCTACTTCCCTTGGGGAAGGGCTGATCTCTCTTCTAGCTCAGATGAGCTATAAAGCGGGGCTTTAAAACCTTGCCTGTGCCAGGTGATCCAGCAGTTCCACTTACGGCCATGCACGTGAAAATATCAAAAGCGGGATTCAGACAGATTTGCACACCCACGTTCACAGCAGTATGATTCACATCAGCCAAGAGGTGGGAGCAGCCCAGGTGTCTGATGGATGAGTGGATCGATAAAATGCACTGTGTCCACACGTGGGGTCCTCATCCAGCCTTGGGAAGAAGAGATTCTATGGATGAACCTCGAGGACATTATGCCGGGTGAATTAAGTCGGCCACGAGAAGACAAACACTATACGACACCACTCATCCGGGTATCTAAAATCATCAAATTCGCAAAGACAGGAAGTCGAATGGTTACCAGGGCCGGGAGGAGGGGAGTGGGAGATGTTGAGTACAGACGGCATTTCAGCTTTGCCAGATGAAAAAGGCCTGGAGCTCGGCTGCACAGACAATGCGGAGGCACTGAATACTCCTCAGCCGTCTACCGGAAAGCGGTGAAGACGATCGATTTTATGTTGTGTGTTTTTCATCACAAAAATAATTTTTAAAAGACTATGCTGTGCATAAGTTAATTTTTAAAAAAATGAAAGACTTCTACTGCTCCTACTCTGGACATTTTTTGGTGATGGTGCTGGGCAGGGCTCTCTACCGTGAAGCTCCCCTCCCCTCCCTGGATCCCCTTTTTGACATTTATGAAAAATAAAATACACATATATGGTTAGAATATTTAAGAACCATAGAAGAGCATAATTTAGATCTATTTTTAAAAATTTATACAAAAAGAATTTTTTTCTTACAGCTTTTTGTGTTTTGCTCTTTGCACTCCTGATCCCCTGGAGACCTTTCTAAATCAGCACGTCTGTGGCTCGTTCTCAGCGACTCCAGCATCCAAGGAGGGTGCTCCTCTTCTGAGCCCGTATTCTAGGCCAGGAGTTATAAGAGATTAATATGGGACCGCTCATTTAATCTTTCCGGTGACCTTCCGAGGCATGCCCTGTCATCATGCCTGTCTTATACAGGACGAAAAAGGCCCAAAGAGGCTGTGTCCCTGCCGGGTAAGTGGGGGAGCTGGGACATTGGGCCCAGAACTGAGCTCTGAGTCAGTTTGCCAGCCTGAACCAGGTGGAATCTGATTGTACCAATCAGTCTTCCTTTATTTATCCAGTTCTTTATTTGTGGCTGTCCGCATTATTTTTATTCTTTTGCTATTATAAATAATGCTGCATAAATGGATGTGTGTGTGTGCGTGTGTGTGTGTGTGTGTGTTGTATCTAATTACAAGAATGAGTCTATGGGGGAAATTCCTAGCTATGAATAGATAGGCTAAAGGGTTTGTGCATTTCAAAATTTGATATTATCACCAAATTGCCCTCCGAAGCAGTAGCATCGATTTGCACTCTTGCCGTTAATGGATGAGAGTCTTGGCAAGGGCCTCTGTTGAACCACACACCCGAGAATATTCTAGGAGTGCTGGAGAGGCCACGCCGCTCTCCTCTTACGAGCTGGCGCCTTGTACTTCACTAACGCACTGGGCCACCTCGGCAGAGCCCTTTAGGGGGACGGGGACTGACTCTTGAACTGGCACAGGGAGACCCCAAATCCAGGATGATGCTGAACCGCTGTGAAACCAGGGTGTGTAGATACCAAGTGATGGCGTACCAGGCTCTGTGTCCTCCAGGTGACATGCTGGGACCTGATCTTCCTCAAGTGACCACATCTGGCAGCGTCATGGTGAGACCAAGGAGGCTGCACAAGAGGACAGGACTGGAGCCCCAGCCCCTCCACAACTTGCTCTGTGACTTTGGCCAAGTGTTTCTCCTCCTGGGTCTGGGTTTCCTCCTCTATAAAATGAGAGAGTGGTGTTGGGTGCTGGGTTCTGGGTGCTGGGTGCTTGGTGATCCCTTTCCAGCCCAATCCTTCTATGATTCTAGGATTTGCGACCCTGGCAGAGATTTTCCATAGAGCTCTTCTAGCCTTGGTTGTTTCTCTGCAGCGCTGTGGACACTGCAATCTGTGAGCCCTGAAGCCAGATTGCTGGGTTCAAAGCCCAGCTCTGGTCGTGTTAGCTCAAACAAGCCACTCACCCTCCCTGATCCTCAGAACTTTCCGCTAAAAGTAGGAGTAAAAAGAGTCAGACGGGAGTGCTATTTGGGGCATTAAAGAGATAATGTGTGTGTTGTGCCTGGGCCACGGTAACTGCTCAGCAAGTATTAGCCTTGGCTGTGGTTGGTGGCACTTTTTTTCCGATGGCACCTGGAGGGAGAAGCCACTGAGGCGGGCTGGCGTCTCGGACAGCAGCTGTTTGGCTGACCTCAAAGCAGGGAACCGCTGGGGGCACCTTGGGCCTTGAAATCCTTCCTTGTGTTGTGCTCTGGACCCCAGGGAGCTGGTGAGATGTGTCTGCAGGCGCAGCTGGAGGGAGCAGGGGTCCCCGAGAGAGGGCGTTTGGACATGCAGTGAGCTGGGCAAAGACACTGGGAGACCTCCTTGCTCTGCTCTGGGGAGGGAAAGCAAGGCTTAGGGAACTCATGGACCTGAGGTCAGGCTGCTTTGGGCCCTCATAGCCAGTGTCCTTGGTCAAATAGCCGTATTCCCTGGGCCTCACTTGCTCCACCTCTGAATGGGGATAAGAGCTGCTTTTCTAGGCTGCAGTGAGGACGACCATGGAGAAGTGTCACCACGGAGGGTGTAAAACCCTTTTTCTTCCTGTCCAGGCAGCCCTGTGCTCAGAGCCTTGGCCTGGGCACCATGGCATTGGAGGGAGGCAGCAGACCCAGATCCTACCCTTGAGAGCTCCCAGTCGAGGGCACCACCTGTCTTGCCCTTGGCAATCTTAAGTGCTTTGGCCATCACCAGTACCACTGGTCTGTGCCCCCACCGAAGCACCTGGGGCCTCTGTCCGGAGTGTGGTCCCCAAGCCAGCAGCACCAGCAGCATCCTGCAGGGCCTGGCTAGAAACGCTGGGCCTCAGCCTCAACCCCAGGCCAACAGCTACTCTGCGACGAGGTCCCCAGGTGATTCCTGTCTGTGACCACTTCCGTGAAGCCTGGGGCA
>PVJX010024054.1:0-28505 GCA_004027295.1 Dolichotis patagonum | reverse complement strand
TTTCTGGGAGGGAAGCAATACTTTCAAACTCATTCCTGGAAGCAAGTATTACCCTGATACAAAAACCAAAAAAGGATCCAACTAAGAAAGAAAATTACAGGCCAACTTTCTTAATGAACATTGATGAAAAAATCTTCAATAAGATACTGGCAAATAGGCTGCAACAAATCATCAAGAAGATTGTAAACAATGATTAAGTTGGATTCAGCTCAAGAATGCAGGTTCAACATACATAAATCCATAAATGTAATATATCATATTAACAGAACCAAAGTCAAAAAAAATCATATGATCATCTCATTAGATGCAGAAAAGCTTTTGACAAAGTCCAGCATCCATTCATGATAAAAACAAGCTCTACAGAAAATTGGAATCAATGGTCTTTATCTCAGTTTAATAAAACTCATCTATAACAAACAAACAGCCAACATTATACTAAATGCACAAAAACTGAAAGCTTTCTCTCTAATATCAGGAACAAGACTAGGATGTCCACTGTCTCCACTCTTATTCATCACAGTCTTGTGAACCTTAGCAAGAGCAATTAGACAAAGGAAAGCAATATAAGGAATAAAGATAGGAAAGGAAGAAGTTAAATCATAATTATTTATAGATGACATGATACTCTACTTAGAAGGCCCCAAAAACTCGGCAAAAAGACTACTAGATTTAAATAAGCAAATTCAGTAACATAGCTGGTCACATAGTCAATACTTAAGAATCAGTAGCCTTCCTGTACACAAATAACAAACTGACTGAGAGAGAAATCAGGGAAACTTTTATAATAGCATTCAAAAAATGAAATACCTAGGAATCAACCTAACAAATAATATAAAACACCTCTAGATTGAAAACTACAGTACTCTGAAAAAGGAGATTAAAGAAGATATTAGAAAATGGAGAGATGGCCCATGCTCTTGGGTAGGAAGAACCAGTAGAGTGAAAATGGTTATACTTCCAAAACTGTCATACAGATTCAATGCAATCTTGATCAAAATTCCAACTGCATATCTCACAAAATTAGAGAAAACAATCCTAAAATTCATCTGAAACTACAAGAGACCTAGAATAACAAAGGAAATAAAGACAAAGCAGGGATTATCATAATCCCTGATGTGACATTATACTATAAAGCTACTGTGATAAAATCTATAGTACTTGCAAAACAAGATAAAAACCCCAAAAAACAGAGCTAAAGACTGATGGAACCGATTAGAAGATACAGAAACAACTCCAAATGCACTAAGCCACCTTATCTTTGACAAACATGGCAAACACATTCACTGGGAGAAAGATAGCCTCTTTAATAAATGGTGCTGGATAAACTGGCTCTACATATGCCAAAGATTAAAACTGGACCCATATCTTTCACCTTGTGCTAAGATAAAATCAGAATGGATCAAAGATCTTAATAGGAAAACAGAAACATTAAATCTGCTAGAAGACAGAGTAGGTAAAACTCTTAAAGGCACTGGTGTAGGTAAAGACTTTATGAACAAAACCCCAATTGCACAGGAACTCTCACAAAGAATCAACAACTGAGATCTCTACTGAAAAGCTTTTCATAGCACACATGTCACACGTGTAAACATTGTATTGTCTCATTAGTGTGAGAAGTAATATGTGTATATGTATATGTATATGTATATGTATATGTATATAAAAATAGTTAAAATAGTTATACTAACGATTTCTCTGAGTTTACTGAAGGGGAAGATTTGTGCCAATATTCTTCAGACAACTTAATGCAGATGTCTTGTGCTCTGGGTGAATGATTTGGGGATGACAATGCACAAAGTATGTACCATTGTTGCCCCCTGATTGACATGTTTTAAAATTTTGTTTTAGTTTTTTTTCTTATTTTTTTCCTTTTTCTCCTTGAAATAAAATGGAATAAATGGAAAAAAGGGTGAACAACATTAACTATAGTGCTCTAATACGAGTAGTTCAATGAAATCTGTCTATGAGAGCATAACCCTAAAACTAAAGAATCAACTTATTCAATGGGATGATTGGGAATATATCCCCTGGCACAGAAGGCTATGTGTTATCAATGCAAAGCTCTCAAATAATGGAGAGCTGCATCTGAGAGGATACTTGGTCTATAATTTTACAGCCTGGAGGCAGGGGGTGGGAGGACACAGTTCAGTTTCCCAAATTTATTTATTTCCCAAGAATATAAGCCTAAAATTGATATTGTGATATTTTGTTTTGGAAGGGGATTAACAGAACAATTCTGTAAAACTCTAAAGAAATATGAAAAAGGTTTTGTTTGCAGTTAAAATTTGTCTTATGAGATACAGACAACTATTTGGAAGAAAACAAGAGACAACATGATAGTGAAGATCTCTGATCGTCTTGCTTTGAAATTTATGTCTCTTACATTGTTTTCTTGTGTTCTGTTTTGTTATGTTTAATTTTACCCTCTTTAAAAAATTTGCCTTATGAGAGAAAATTTAATCCCTTTAAAATTATGAGAGTTTATTTGGGTCCAAAGATTATTTGGAAGAATAAGAAGCCATAAATGGTAAAACTCTTTTACTTCCTTAATTTCAGTGTAATCCTATTTTCTTTTAGATAGGGCCTTTCTGAGTAGTTCAAAGTGGCCTTGAACTCACTGTATAGCCTAGACTGGCCTTGAACTCCTGGTAATCCTCCTGCCTCAGCCTCCCAAATGCTGGGATTATAAGCATGGACTATCACATCCTGAGTCTGTAGTTTTGTTTTGTTTTGTTTTGTTTTGTTTTGTTTTTTCAAAGATTATGTCCTAGTTATTAATTTCTAGTAATTTTATGTTGAGTCATCTTTGGGAGCTTATTTGGTCATGATTAAAAGTAAGTATTTGGTGTGTTCTGAGGTATATTTTTTATTTGTATGTTTTTCTTTGAAAGGTGAATTTCATTTATACCTTTAGAATTCTGTTACATTAGACAGTCTTGTCATAGCAGGTACATTTGATTTAATATGGAGGGATGAGTCAGCAGCACTGCTACAAAAATCTACTTCTGTTGCTCCTTCTTAAACCCTTTAAGTATTTTTAAAGAAAAGATACATTAATCAAATCTTAGTCACTTTTGTCCATTTTCAGTAAACTCTGATTTTTGTTTTGTTATTTTAAATAAGTCCATTTTTATTATGTGTGTGGTTTTTTTGTAAAATCAGAATTCCTTTAAGTAATATAATAGCTTGAGCCAAAGAAAAGCATTTTATTATTAGAAAATGTTTTAGAATATTTAGTAAAATAAGAAAAGTTGCTTCACTGGCAACAGAGCCATATTATGCCATTAGAACTCTATTGACATTTATTTTTTATTTGTCCAAACTGACTTCCTTCCACCAATTCACTCATGCTGCAGAGACCCGCAGCCTCCCAGTGATACCTGTGCAGTACTGCTCTAAGGCAATTCCACATGCTACAAAGGGGCTATGATTCTGTAATAAATAAGACAAAAAGCTTACTTTATAGTAGCGATCTAGATGAGCTTTTTCTAAAGGTAGAAGATGTTATTTACCAGACATATTTCTAAAATGCAATAGTTGAAAGATGAAGACAGGTTTTTTTGTTGTTGTTATTGTTGTTTTTTGAGGTTAAGCAATCTGATCATGTCAACACAAAAGTATAAAATGGAATTTGGACTGCTCCCTCTAGAATGGCTGGGTTTTAAATGATTGAGAGCAGATTCAGGAATGAATGCATTCTCTCATTCAGTTGCTCACTTAAAGGAGTCTGGTAAACATGTGAATACAAGACATTTTCCTAGTTCTGAAGCACAGAGCAAGATTATTGTCCGAGAAACAGCTCCTGGTCAATCTTTTATGAATAATCTGATTCATATTTCAAGGAAATATGTGGACAGAATTAGAAGTTGAGAATTGGTCATTTAAGAACTTGAGAATCATGAGCAGAAGAAATCCAAATTGAATGAGTGGATATTAAGTGATTTTGAGCAAGAGGTTATGACAGGAAAGTGATAGTATCCATGCTTTAGTTTATGAAAACTTTTATAGTACAGTTGTAGCAAAGAGGAAAGTTATAAGTAGAAGAAGAATAAGACAATTCTTTAGGAGTTTATTAGAGAACCAGTAGCAAAAACTTTTATGCAATGCAAAGAATGCATTTTTACTCATTAGCAGCCAAGTCCTGAAAGCAAAGAAAGTATAAAGTGAAAGTGAACCACGTTGGAGCTTGTTAGGTTTGGAAGAAAATGAGAGAATTTGCTTGCTAAAGTTTAACCAAGGAGATCATGAAAAAACTGGTTGGGCTCAGGCAACTTGAGAGAGAGAGAGAGAGAGAGAGAGAGAGAGAGATCTATTTCTAGATGCGGTAGGATATACATGATAGCCTGATAATTTTGTATGTCACATTGAGTAGGTTGTGGTGTCTAATATATTGCTTTTGGAGTACTTTTTAGATGTGATTGCCTTTCAAGTAAGGTTCTGCATTCATGTATTCAACTAATTTCAGGTTGAAAATATTCAGAAAAACAGAGTCTGCATTTTTTCCATCATTTTTCCCTAGAAATTATACTATAGCAACTATATACATAGCATTTACATTGTATTAGTTATTACAAGTAATCTTGAGATGACTTGAACTGTAGCATACTGGAGGGTATTGGTAGGTTACATGCAAATACTACTTACCTTATAAGAGACTTAATCCATCATATATTTTACTTTTCTTACTGAGTGCTGAAGCTAATCGCCCATGGACATACAAGTACAATTGTAGTTTCATATTGCTTATGTATACAATCTGATATTCTCTGCCTTTTAACCCAGGCACAAATGCCACAGACTTTCCATTGGTGTTCTGCAGCATAGAAGCAGTTTTTCAAGAGTAAAACCAGTCTCTTTTTTGCAGTATGTTTTGGGTTACTTGTCATGATCACAAACTACATACGCATTTTGCAGAGAATTGCTTGATTTCCTTACAGAGCCATCTACGCAAGCCCATAACCTGAGTTTTATCATGAGGAAATATTAGACAAACTTCCTTAAATATAGCAGATGTCCAAAGATAGGATTAGTTGACTGCCTGCAAGATAGAGAATCAGTTTAGTATCTTCAGAGTAGGCAGAGATTTTTAATGAAAATATCTCACAGCATGGTCAGACACAATTGTATTACTTGTTTGAACAGAGAAGAGCTCATGTAATTCCAGGCTTGGAACCAGTTAAGAAGATGGGACATTTGGTGTAAATTAATCAAAACCATAGAACTACCACGTATATAGTGGTAATCTTTTCCTTTTATTAACAAACACGTGCAAAAAGGCCCAAAGAGAGAAGTGACTTATTATCCAGCTCTTCATAATCTGATTCTGGCAAACTCCTAATGTTGGTAGGAAATGTATCTTCATCAAGACTCACTCATCAAACTTTCAGTTTGTTCTTGAGGAAGCCAAGACCCACTTGGTCTGTAGCACACATTTGGCTTCGTAGCTTTTTTTTTTTTTTTTTTTTGAGACAGGGTCTCACTATGTAGTTCAGACTGGCCTAGATACACTATGTAGCCCAGGATGGGCTTGGACTCACAGCAGGCCTACTGCCTTAGCCTACCAAGTGCTGGGATTACAGGTGTGCACCACCAGATTTATTAGCTTTAGTTATGGTACTTCAGTATCAAACTGGTCAGAGTGGTGAGGGTTTCTGTATAAAGCAACCAAAAGGTATAATTCTTTTTGCCAAATTAGCACAGAACTGGAAAAATTAAATTTCCTGTAGAATTTTCTTGGAGGTGGAGGAGAAGGAGTTCTGATTAAATCCATATTTTATACCACCGTCCAGAAGTAGCTCAGAATCATTCCTACAGAGCTGCCAGGGCACACAGCCATCCTCAAACATTTCAACTAATCTCCAATGAATTCTACATGCTAGAAAGAAAGAACTAACAGCAGTCAAGAATTGTTCACAAATTGAAGAATTGTGTTCTACCTGATGACAATATATTTCTGAAAACAGTTCCTTTTAAGATTACTGATCACAAAGAATGCATGAAAATGTGTTTGAACTTCACACCTATATGTAATTTTATACTTGTATTCCATAAGAATATCTAGGTTCAGTAATTTAGGCACCAATTTACTAGGAACTTGATAACTACTACTCACTTCCTCTACCACTTCCAATCTGACCTGACCACAGTTCTGATAATTACATTTTCCTGACAGGAATATATATTTTCACATGACTATGAACAAACTATATGACATATAAAGCTTTTGGTACAAGTACTGTGCAGTATTTAAGAGAAATTTTCCTAACTGGGTTAAATTTCTTTTAAAATCTGTTATATGGCTTAGGTTCTGGATTATTCAGTTACATTGCAGTTTCTTTCTACTCTCTGAAACACTGACATGATCACCTGTATGAAATTTCCTCTCCCTTTTAGATAGTTTATAAATATTCACTATTATGATGATCAAATGTGAGTTGATTCTCTATTATTCCTATCTTCCTAGCTTTCTAGAAGATATATTGAGAATGTTCATAGAAATCTCAGTAATCTAATAATCCCTTTCATTATTTTCAAAGACATGAAGTATTCTGGTCCCTAACTGACACATTTTAACTGTTATCCAGAGCTTAAAGTAAATAGAATAAGAAGATTCTATAAAGGAGATGACTATTGATCTAGCCTTTGAGTGGAGAATAAATAGTATTCAGTTAGTGGAATGGTAGCACTGCAGCCACCATTAGTAACATTACTAATGGATATTTGAGCATCATTTAAACAGGTATATACTGATTTAGATTCAGGTCTTTCAATGTTCAATATGCATATAAAATGCCTGGGACTGTGTTATAGTGCAGATTCCAATTCAGTAGCTTAGAATCTGCATTTCTAAGCTCCTAGTAATGCTTACATCAGGGCCTCAGACTACCCTTCTAACAGCAAGAATTTTCTTGCATAAAGAAATTTGAACAAAAAAGTAAGTCATCCAAACTGATTTTAACATTAAAAATAAAAAGAGATTCAAGCAACACAAAGAAATGGTCTTCACGAGGCCTTTATATTCTCAGAAAACAAAGCAAAGAATGAATAAAGACACAGGGAATAGTAAATTCATCCATAATATGTGAAATGTGTGGGTTTTGGTACCAGATACCTGGCTTTGAATTTATATGGAACGTTCATTAATTGGATGAGTCTGGAAAAAGTTGCCTAATTAAGTTTATATACACTTTCTTTATCCATAAAATAAATTCAATAACAATTACTTTTAAGACTGTGAGACTTATAGAAGAAAACATATGATGAAAAGTTAAAATAGTTCTCCTTCAAATATATAAAAGTGTATTTTAAAATGCTACATATAGATTGCATACTGTACTTTATATTAACAGTATTCACAGTATTAAGTATCAAAGGCTTTTCTATTTAAATAATTATGCAAATATAAGTCATATCACTCCTACTGCTTCTGAAAAAACCATATTAGGTCACAACTAAAATCTCTCCACCCACTGTGGTTCTGGCATTTTTATTGGACTTAAATTTAACATTGTATATGCAAATACTGTGCTACTACATTAGTAAGTCTGTTCTTTAAATGGTCTATGAAATCAGCTATGTAAATGCAATGCAGTCCCTCTGACTATAGTTACATTTAGTTAATATTCTATCTTTATAAAACTATATGTATGGATCTAACACACTAAGTACTACTGAGTACTTGCTAGCTATTCTAAGCTTTTTTTCAAAAATGAAGTCATTTGATTTTTATTATAAACCTGTGAGGTAATTATTATTTTTGTCTCCATTTTAGAATTGAGGCAACTGAGGTATAAGGAAGTTAGCTTACCTGTGGTTGTTTGGAATTGGAATTTCTATGACTTGACTCCAGAATTCATATTTTTAATCAATATGATAAGTTCTCTGAACCACGATAAAAATGCATTTAGTCTATTAAATGGCAGTTTTAATTATTTTCTATTAGTTGATTCACATCTAAAAGATTCACTAAGGTTAGTCTTTTGTCCATATTTAAAATTATCCCCACAAATGTTTGACTTGCTGTTTTGTTTCACCATCCTGTGGAGATACTCATATAAAAATAGATATTTGATTCCTGTTTTATCATACTATCATTGCCCTCACTATACCTCCTTTTACTAAGACAAAAAATATTACAAAAATGACCTAAGAAATTAATATAGTCTGAAAGTCATCTCATTATTCTATTGCGAACACATTTAAAAGTCTTAGGAAAAAAAGTATTATTATTGGTAGTATTGCAATACCTTAAGCAATTTCTAGGAAAATAATTTACTGCATTTTGGAGGTAACAAGTGAGGTAAACATAAATTCAAGTCCAAGTTAAGTAGTTATGCCTTTTGAAGATTTTATATCTGGTGGGGTCTGCTCAGTGTCACTAGGCTTCCAGAGCAATATAGCTGTAACATTCCTTCAGAGAGACCTTGTGTCAGGAACACTAGAGCAGATTTATGTCATCAACTCCCACAAAGTATTAATCATTCTTTGAGGTCATTTTCAGCTATCAAGGTAAGTGCATTTAAAAAAATGTCAAAACTACCTAAAACAGGTCTAGTGGTTAGCATTTCAGGTGGTGGAAAAACGATTTTTTGAAAAGAATAAAACAAAACAAAACAAAACAGAGCAAAATAGATCAGAGCAAAACAATGCAAGTAACACAGGATTTCAAAACAAGACAACAGGAATCAACAGTGGCTGCCATAGTGTCTCTTGTTTTCTTCAAAATAGTTGTTCATAGCTTCACATAAAATAAATTAATACAAAATAGTTTAAAACCAATCAAAACAAAAGGATGAGAGCCTTATGAGCCTTCAAACCCAAACAATAGGAAATCAATAATGGCTACTATAATGTCTCTTGTTCTCTTCAAAATAGTTGTCTATACTTTCACACATATTGAAATCAAATAATAAAAAACAGACTAAAACCAATCAAAACAAAGAACAAAATCATTATTGAACTTCAAATCGAGATGATAGGAAATCAGTAAAGGAAATCATGATGTCTTGTTTTCTTCAATGTAGTTGTTCATACTATCACACATAATAAAATCAATTCTTGTAAACTCTTTAGAAGTTCTAGGCACATATAAGCTTCTGCATTTCCTAGAAACACTAGACAGAGACAGTGCCTTAAAAATATTCCCCAAGGGTCAGGGATTTAGCTCAGTGGTGCAATTGCCTGCCTGGCAAGCACAGGTTATGGGTTCAATTCCTGGTACAAAACAAAGATCCCCAAATATACTTGTATATTTCTGAAAATTCAGTGATAAGCATAAAGATGCAGGAAATAAAGAATTTTTTTTGGCTTTGAGAAGGTCAGAATCCTGTTAAAGTGCTTTCAGAAAGTGCTACTCTTGAGTGTCAATGAATATTGGTTATATTGTTTTAGGAAGAAAAGTGATTTCATGAATAATTTTCCATATTTATTCTGGAATTTAAATGTCTTCCACTTTATCATGACTGACCACTTTCCACTGTAGTTCTAAAAGTCCATTTAACTTTTTAGAGCTCAGTGTATCTTTCTTATCTACATACTCTCATATCAAAGTTCATCATGAAGCTTTAAATCAATAAATTCGTATATATTGTATGTTTACAAAGGAACCAGCCCCAATTAGGAACAGTAGCTGGAAAACCTTGGGTCAAATGGAAAGGAATGAATCAATTAAATATAGAATTGGTTACTCCAATAAAACAGTAGTGGAATTATATGAGATAGAACACAAATTTAAGACAGGAAGACAACAAAACTTCAAGGAGCATTTAAATCACTTAGTGTATATGAACTCTAAGAGGAAATCATACCTCATGAATATTCCCACACATCATGACCTTCAATACATACAAAGTGAGATACAAGTATCATTGTTTCTTCTCTTCTGCTTTCCCTTTTTGATTCTAACTTTGCTTCCATGGAAAATAAGAAAAGTGAAAGCTGTGTAAGTGACTACCTCATCCTACCTTAAATATTTACCTTGATATCAATTACATTTATATTAACGTAGAAGGGAAGCATTCAGCATGAAACTACACAGCATACATTGGAGAAGTCCATCTCCTTACACATAGCCTGTGTGTGGTCCCCAGTACTAATTCTTGCTGGCCTATGACCTGCCAGTCATAAACAGAAGTGTTGTGTAGTAGCTGCCTTTGATATTTGAAGATGATGGCATATTTTTTCAAAATTGCATATATGTGAATTGTAAGTGTGCATACAAGAGAGTCATTCACATCTAATTATAAAATACCTACCATTTAATTGCCAGTGTTCTGTTATAAATGAGATAGCAAAAAATCTATTACAAATTAAGTAATGACATTTTATAACAATGTTTTTCAAAATCTCAGATATCCTGAAGATGCATCAGTGATTTATTGGCCTTTTATTAGTATTTTTAAAATCTCACTATGAAAGTACACATTACCATTGAAAATACATACAAATTTTAGAAATATGAAGATACAATAATAGGTAGTTTATAAAGTGGAAATATAATAGTTTTTTTAATACATTAATTTTTTACTAAACATGCTATTAAATCACACTAATTCACAAATACTTGATTACCACCCATTTAAGTTACAACAATACTTTATTATTCTGGGTGGTCAGTCATCCAAAAACTTAGGAAACAGAGATCCAAGTTGGAACATCATTGTGCTCTCAACTATCTAAACTTGTTCTTGGAACAATCCTGCCTTGAACACTATGATAATGCTAAGGTTCATGAACCTTCGCTGTGCCTCCTCAGAAACCTATCCAGATCAGCATCTCCCCAACTTTTACAAAATAAAAGGGGGGAATACGGTTGGTTTTGCTGAGCTCTGTTGCCAGAACATTAAGGTTATATCAATAATAGAGTGAATATAAGAATTAGCTGTTCTCCTATTAAAATAGGAAGAAAAGGGGCCCAAATTAACTTAGAGGTTTCCTTTGAACATTTTCTCTGTGTTCCATAAAGACCTGGAGTTTCTTCTATCACCACACCCAATCCCACAAGGGTTTTAATTGACATGCCTGATAATATTGTTTTAAATTTAGTAGGGAAGGCCTCCCACCACTGACTGTTTCTATACAGCATTATAGAACTCCTGGGGAATTATCTTTCCAAAGAAAGCATGGAATTCCTCTCTGAAATATTTATTTCTCTAAGACTTTAAATGGAAGTGTCCAGAAAAAAAATAGTAAAGGGCAGAACAGCAGAGAGAAAACGAAAGGAGTGAACTGCAGAGATCTTAGAAAATGATCAATTCGTATTACTGTAATTTGTTTAGTTGCAATATTAATGCCTATCAAAAGTAAAGGAAAGCAATTTTGACAATTCTGAAGTTTTTCATTTACATTTCACATTTGTCTTGTAATTCCTTTGGTAGTATTCATGGAAAATTCTTTTTGCTTATTTGCATTCATCTCAAAATATATTTCACTTTTGCCCAGTGAGATTGAAAACTACTAATAGAAAAATTTGGTAGTGTGGATGAAAATACTACCTTTCATTTTTCTCATATCTTTAGAAATGCATGTCTTTGCAAATTATCCAATAAGAGTTACCCAATAAGAGGTTAACCTAAATTACTTGAGAGTGTATGTTTATTTGCCCAATAAGCAGACATTATTGAATTTAAAAGCAACTTTTTAATTGAACTTGTAGGTTGTAACTGAACTCCAGAATGAATCATTTTGGGTCATGTCAGCATCATTTTGCTTCTTATAGCAATTTTCAAGTGGCTTAGGCATTCAGTTCTCAGTTGGATAATGTCAGGATAAGATGCCCTTAGCTGTGCCATTTAGAGGAGTAATTTCCTATCTCTAAGTTTACCCCTACTGGAGGAATCTAATAGCCTTTATTTCCTTTAATTCGCCTTTATATAATCTTCACTTTGGGATGCTTTCAGGTAATATGTACCTCTGTTTTATTTTCTTATCACGTCTTTCGAATGATTTCAAGTGACCCACATTCTTTCTTATGCATTCTATAGACAAAATCACCGAGGACTGAAAGTTGACTGATAGGACATTCAGAACACCATTCAAATTAAAGAGCCAGTCAAGACCCTGCCATCATTTCTAAGGCAGCCCTTTCTGCCATCATTTCTAAGGCAGCCTTTTCATGGATCCAGGTAATACTTGGGCCTTCAATTTGAGATTTGAAATATCTGCTAGAGGAATTGTCAGAAAGTCTTGGAACACTTAGTCAAATTCACAGAGGCTCCATCTGGGACTCGAGAATTTACTGCTTTCATATCTTTAATTGTTTCTTGCACTTACACAGATCAAAGTTCTCTCTATAATCCATTCTTTCCACCATAGCATTTTTGCCTATTTTGTATCAGAATATATAATCTTTCCCACCTGGTTTCATAGGGGAATATAAATCTTTATCAGACTAGATTAACATTAGCTTTTTTACAGCTATGTGCCTATTTTTTCTTATGTGAAACTTTAAACAAATCATGCGTTCCATAATATATTTTAAGTTTTGAAGCAAGCTTCCTGGGTCTTTGTTCTATAGAATATTGGGACATGCTTCCTTGTTCTTGAATTTAGAGGCATGAAGAAAATCTGGTTTATTAAAATTTTTCCTTCTCCTTTGAGACCACAATAGATTATGTTCCTGAATATTCAGTAAAAATTATGTCAAAAATGCAAGGTAATTTTATTGTGTTTAAGGTGAGATTCATCTTTTGAATTAATCATGGCTATACAGAGTAAAAGAGAAACATAATTGAGGTTCGAACCTAAAGTCTTGTGTTTTAATTCCGTATCTGAAACTAACTAGAGATTATGATCAGAGGTAGTCAGTATATTAAATTTCTCTGGAACTTACATGTAAACTTAAAAGATTGGATCATGTGATTTCTAAATATTTCTCTGAGCATTAAAATTTTGTGATCTAAGACAGAAAACATTTCAATAATATTAATTCTAGACAGAAATTACATAAAATGTTGTGGCATCATTTCACCCACCAGCATCCTTGAGGCTATCATGACACACCCTGCTTTTCTCACTGTGGTGATTTATCAAGAGAATTCAAGCAGGGAACTGGGACATTTATAACCCCAGCAACCAGTGATGAATTGTCCCTAATCCTGCATTGGTGGAGATCAAGAGGAACCTTATCTTCTACACCCATCCAGCAGTAACAAGGAACTATATAAGGGACTTTGTGCACTCAATATTTAGAATTCTTTATCACTGATATTGGTGGCAAGTGTAAGCAACATGATACTAAAAATGAACAGAAATTTGCAGATGATTGCCTCTCTTTCAAATAAAAAAGGGGGGTGGTGGTCAAAGACGATTTGGGGCAGATAGCACAGTAGGGTCCATCATGAATCTGTCTCTGTGCCTAGACAGCAATTGTACAAGCACCACTATTTTCAAACTAAGGAGCCAACTGAAAATTTGCAACTTTCTGAAGAAGGCTTACAAAAGAATCTACATCTGTAGGGGAAAATGTAAGTGGTTATGCATGTATAGGGAAAACAACATCTGAGAGGGTCTGCAAAAAGCTTAAGTTCACATCTCATGCTGACTTTTAGTACAGACACACCCTAAAATTTAAAAAATCAATAATGGAAAGCCATGGGAGGTCAGAGAATCATATATTCAAAGTGATCAGATTAGCAGAATCCAATGTCCTCTTTTCAACAAAAGAAATCACAACGTGTACAAAGAAACAATATAAGCTATTCAATGGAAAAAATAAATGAATAGAAACTGTCCTAAAAAATTATCTGATGACAAATATTCTAGTCAGAGATTTTAAAACTACCTTAATGCTGTTCAAGTGACTAAGGGAAGATGTAGAGATAGTCAAGAAAATAATGTAAAAACAAAATAGCTGCATTAATAAAGAAAATATATAAATGCTACATAAAACCATGCCTATTAATTATGATTGTCAATTTTGAATGGATTAATAAATGCCTGGAGAGGTGATGGGACTGTGCGGGTGGTAGCCACATAAATTTTTTATCAATTGAAGAATTCATAGCAGAACGCATTAAGTATTATGTGAGGCCTAACTAGAGGAAGTGAGTCACAGGCATATGATTTTGAGAATTATATATGATTCCTGACCCTTTCTTTTGGGGCTCTCTCTACTTTCTTTGCTGATGTCATGGACTGAGCTACTTTTGTCTGCCACATCCTTCCTCCATGATGTTTCTTCCTTGGAGGAAGACAATCACAGATGGAAATCTCTAAAATTGTGATCCAAAATAAATTATTTCTCATACAGATTTTGAGTGTCAGGTATTTTGTTCCAGCAATGGAAAGTTGAATACAAAAAGAAAGCAAAAAGAAATGCTGGAGTTTAAAAGTAAAACAACTGAAGCAACAAAAATCATTATCAGGATTCTAAGGCAGATTTGAGCAGGGAAAAGAATACATGAACAATAGAAATTATGAGTGTGAGGAACAGAAAGAAAAAAAAGATGAAAATATCAACAGAGCTTAAGAGACCCATTGAACAGCATCCAGTGGACCAATGTGTATATCATGTAAGTCTCAATACAAAGAGGAAAAAAAGAGAAATGAAAAAAAATACTTCAGATGCCACAACATGATTGGCTAATGGATTGATAATGCTGAGAAAAAAATACATCTCATTTTCCATCAGTGTGGAATATATGTATATCTTTCTATATCTATAACTGTATCTGTATCTGCATCTCTATCTTTATCTCTCTCTATCTCTATCTCTATCTCTATCTCTATCTCTATCATCATCTCTATCTCTATCTATCTATTGTTGGGAATCTTGATTCTCAGTCTACTATTATGACTCATAATTATCTGAGGCATAATACTTTAACTTCCCTAAATAATAAATGTTTATATGTTGTTAGTGGTAGTTATGTGTTATGGTCAATTTTTTTGTCACTGGAGTAAACTACCAGACACCAAGGACTTAACAAACAAAACACCTCAAAAAGAGTATTTTGGCTCACATTTTCAGTCCATGGCTGACTGGCTCCAAGATAGAAGCAGAAGAAAATGCTCATGTCATACATTCAAGAAGCAGAATGATAAGGGAGCCTTGGAGGGTCCAGGTCATTCCTCCAGTAGCCTACCACTTCCAACTAGGCCCCACATCCCAAAAGCACACTCAGCCACTCAGAGCACCATGAACCAATCACCTACCAAAAGCCCTGCTCCTGGGTGCATGAGGCTTCGGGAGGACAATCTCAATCTGAACCATCACAGCATGTATTTGTAACATCAGCCAGTTTGCTTGTCTCCTTCTCTACATTCCTCCCTCTTTTCCTTTCTCTCACCTTCCTTAACTTTTCTGTAACACTCCTAGAATATGTCTTGCTGGCCCCCAGTTTACACCAGATGAAGCCTTTCACCATCATGACTTTCTCATTTCAAAGACATTTAGCCAGACTTTCGGCAGCCCAAAGGAGAGAGACCCTGGCACATCGGGACCTGCACTGTGTGGTTGACTTGGGGTGCTGGAAGAACAAGGAACTCTTCCCCTCTCTGGGGGGGCAGCTGTGATCCTGCCGGTATGCGAGCTGAGAATCAGACATCGCATGTCATCCTGTCTCCCGTCCCGTGTCCCCCCTCCCCCTCCCCCCTGCTTAGCAGGTGGGAGCCGTGAACTACACATCTTGTGAAAAGATTGGCTATGTTATTTAGTATGAATTTCCCATATGCAAAGATATGGACAGCCATTTGGAAGAAAATGAGACAATATGACAGGTAGTGAAGATCTCTGGTTGTCTAGCTTTGAAATTTATACTTTCTTATGTCCCATTCTGTTCTGTTTTGTTGTTTAATTTTACCCCCTTTTAAAATAAAATTTTAAAAAAGACATTTAGCATATAGAGAATGAATTTCAGAATTGTAGAACAAACCACTGTGTCCAGGCAGTCAAATTCTCGTGCTGCTGATCCGACTTGAGTTTCCTACACATTTGCACTGCATAACTACAAGTTAGGGGTTCAGGGTTGAAGCATGAATTCTGATGGATATTTTCATGGGTCTGTGTTTATCTTTATTTTTAATTTTGGATTACACAAAATTCTATTTACTCCGGTAAAATAAAAATCACACCAATAGGGTCATGTATCTATCACATACTTGTCAACTATTACATTCGGAATTTAGCAAATTATAACCTCTGCCTACATACTAAGATATTGTTCTAAAGCACGTTCATCATTAATTCTATTTTTCTAGTGTTGAGACTCATCCTCATTCTGTTTTATAATTAAATAAGCTGATTCTTGACATATATAACTACTCATGTCTGAAACCTGAGAGACATTTTCTTTCAAGAGGAATCACATTTACCTCAACTAATAAGACACTAAGTTTCATTTCTATTGCCAAATGCACATTATCCTTTACTCAATATGATATGCTGAACTCAGAAACCTCCTGAGTACTAAAAATAGCATTTCTCCTCTCTCCTATTTCCACAGTCTTTCTCCAGGGATACAGGCATTTCTCCTCACTCACCTCAGCCCTGATTGACATGCCTGCTATTTTCATCCCAGCCCTTTCTGTGAACTGACAATCATACCACACTTGGCTAGAAGGCTTGGGGCTTTTGAATTTGAGCAGTCAAGTATGCATAGATTGGGTTCACTCCACCCAACACTTCTGGATTTTGATTTTGGCATTATTTTCTACACAGACTTCCAGAAGTGAAAGTTGCTTTACCAAATCCCCATGCCACCTGGCTCTTTCCATTTGTTTATATTTTGCATTTTCCCAGCTAGAAAGTAGTAGCCAGCTCAGAAGAAGCCAGCAGAGGGTTTAGAAGTGCATTGACTTTTACACAAATACATGCTGACTGACTGTTGGCCAAGCCCCTAATTTGCTGAAGCACTTTTACAATTTTGTATTTCTTTCCAGGCCACCTCAGCAAGAGCTTTTCTTTTGTATTTCAGTGGCGAAAGATGACAGAATGATGACAGCTTGGCATGATGCAGCCTTCACCAAATGAATAGAAAGAAGTTTAATGGCTTTGAAGAAACTATCTAGGGGTGCCCAGAGATCATTTCCCTGGAGACATCTGAATAGCCAAATCCAGTGACTCCAAACCTTAACAGTAACCTGTTGCTTTTAACAATGCCATTCTTAGCCTTAAAGTGTGGAGTAAAACATATTTGGAATTAGCAGAGGGTTTATGATCACCACAAAAGATATTGCTAAGGTATATAACTAACAGTTTATTTGACCAAAAGAGTTAAAAATACCATTTCATCATTGTCTTTCTGTGCTTGTACTTGATGAAGTGAAACAACAACAAAAAATTCATTTATTGAATTCATCCTCTAAATATGTTTTTAAGCATAATCTTTTGCTTGAGTAAACAGAGCTGCACTGCAGGAGTGGTGGCTGCCCAGAGGGAAGCAAGCTGACCTGTGCTGGAGGAGTGGTACCCGTGCTCCCCACTCCTGGGTGAGCCAGCTGACCCACAGTGGTGGAGAAAAGCTCCTCCCCCAGAGGAGCACGGCACAGGGTAGCGGAGGGAATGAATAACCAACTGATTAGATCCTGAACAAGGACAACAACCAAAGAGAAAAGGGAGCAACCAGCTCCTATGACTGAGGACACTGGGCCACCAGCCCATTTAGGTCCCTCCCTGTGGCCTACATGCAGCAGAGACCAGAGAGCTGATGGCATTCACCATCTACCAAGCAGAGCAAGCCTTGGCTTGGACGGTAACCACAGTATGGGGAAGGAGGATAAACAGAGGGGCCTCTAGTGCAGGGAGAGTGCCTCAAAAACTCAGTCCTTAAAGCTTGGCATAGAATATTGTGACTGGCTGGATTCCAAGACTGCAGATCTTGGAAAGGAACCACTCATTCAATAATACAAGAATTTTTTCTTTGACTTGATTTTTCTTTATTTGCTGTTTTGTATTTTTTAACTCTTTCCTTTGTTGGTTTCTTTTTTGTTTTAAATTTTGTGGTTTTATTCCCTCTCTGTTTTCTTTCCTCTTTTAGCTTTCTTCTCTTTCAACTCATCTCTTTTTCTCTTCCTTCTCTTTTATCTGTTTTTGCCATTTAACCTTTTCCTTTTTCTTATTTGTCCTTCCCAGCAAATGTTCTCTATCACCAATTTAATTTTGTTCCTAAATAACCTCATCTTATTTTTCTCTGCTGCTTCTCATATCCCATCTTCAAATTTTACTTTTATTACTCTGTAGTTCCTTCCTTTCTCCACTTTTACTACTATAACTATTAAGCATTTATGGATTTCTAAAAAGGCAGTTAATTTACACTATTGCTGTTAATACTGTACTATTGCTAATAGAGATAAAAATTGTTCCATTTATGGATATTTCCTATTTGACTTAGTGTTCATAGTATAACTGCTGATCTCTTTTTTCTGGACAGGGGTAGTAGTCCATAGGGTTTGTATTTGATGTTATAACCGATACTGATTTTATTATTATAGCCAAGGTGACATAGCTGTTGCTATTAACATGTTTATAACAGGGCTGTAATTTGTATGTCTCACTGCCAGGTGATTGATTTGAACATGCTACATTTCAGTCAGCGTGAATCACTGGTGGTACATGCATAACTGTCCCTTTGGGCAGCATTGGACAGAGACATCAGTTGGTACAAGCAACTTGTATAGTCATGCAAGGACCATTGGTGCTTCTAGCCAGTTGAAATACGTTAAATGATTTTCATGAAATGTAAGTATATGGGTTAATACTATGGTCCATTAATGGAAAACTTGATAATGGGCCAGATGAATACATGGCATCCACCCATCTCAAGTAAAAGGAGGTTGTTGAATCCTGGGACAGAGGCAATGGACAATAGGTAGCTATGCCCAGAAGAGATCACTACAAAGTAAACATTAACTAAAATGATGTCCATAAGAAAATAAGATTATAACTACAGTCAACCCACAAGTCTCAATACACACATATAAAGACAAGCCAAAAAAATGCCTCCAAAAGCTGATCTGCAGGGACTTGAAGGGGACAAAACCAAAGGCCACACAACTAAATTAAAACAAATCAATAAGGCATCTGACAAGCTTATAGGAGATATAAGTAGTAATAAAAAATAAACAAAATAAACTAAATGATCACTGAGTCTGTAAAAGAGACTAATAAAAAGATATGACAGCTAAACAAAATGTTACAAAACAAGTCTTCATTTATGAATCTATCTGTATTTTAAGACTTTAAGCCTAATAAATCCCCTAAACTGCCTAAATGGCTTTTTCATAAGTCATTGGAATTATGCATTTGATCTTAGCCAAAAGGCTAGGAAGTGATAGTCACTGGAATTATGAATCATAGTGCCATCTGCAAGAAAAAAAGCCAGCTACGGTTCCCTTATCCCGAACTAACAACTACACAGAATAAAAAATAGATTGCAGAGACAACATTGGGTGTAGTTGAGAAATTAGGGTCTCAATAAGCCTTTGCTAAACAACATCATACACATATGCTTGGTTCTGTTTTCCCTGGCATTCTTTCTGTTTCTTAAATGTGTTCTTCACCTTCTACATGTCTGAACAATAGCTAAAATATTCTGTTAGACCCTCTGGTCATATTTCATCATTCCTGGTCACAAACGAGCAATTAAATTTTTTCTATGATTTTAAAAGTAGAACCCAAGAGAAAGACCTCTTGCTGTGTCGTGATAGCCTGAAAGCTATCATGTGACTGTGATTCAGTGGTTTGGAGGAAGTTTGGGAGAATAAAATTGGCATGGAAATACGGGGGATGTGAGAGGGTAAGAGAATCATGCTAATGCTGAACTCTCCTACCTGGATACTCCTCCAGAGCCAGGAGTGGTGACACTCATCTGTGATCCTAGCACTTGGGAGGCTGACACATAGGATTGCTGTAAATCTGAGGCCAGTCTTGGCTACACAATGAGTTCAAGTCCAGCTTAAGCTACACAGAAAGACTCTACCTCAAAAGAAAAACAAGGACTTCTGGAAACATGGTAGAGTACTGAATAGCAGAGCAAGAGCCTCTCTGAGATTTGGTGTCCAGACACTGGATTATAGCAACCTGAGGAAGAGAAAAAGAAGAGAAATAGGTGCCTGGGATCCAGAATGGATCTGGAGTGAGAACTGAAACTCAAGGGGAGAGAGAAGAGAGAGACTTCATTGAAGAAAAAGGAGGTGGCAAAGACTCAGTGCATGACAAAGGAGTCTCAAACCTGCAGATACATGGTGACCCTAGAGGCCTCCACAGAGAAATATACCAGTGGAACAGAGCAGTGAACGCAGTAAAATGCAGTGACTGGTGAATTATTTGGGTTCAGACCTCCCCGAGGAGAGTGTGATTCACTGGTAGCCAACTTGCAGAGGGGCCAGCTGAGCTCAGAACTCAGAAGAGCTGTGAACTCCATCTAGTGATTGCTGGGTTCAAGGCAGCAGGAAGTCAGGGAGCCAAGTTCAAGTTGCTAGGGAGCCGAGTTCAATCAGGAGGAGGCACACCGACTGTTGCAAAGGTGAACAAATCTGGTTCAGGCCTCACAGTCTGAATCCGGCCTGAATATCAGTGGAATTAAAGGTGCAGGCTTGCTGGGATTACCCACGACTTCACTGTAAAGTTATGGCAGGCTTGCTGGGATTAAGCAACATGGGTATGAACTCTGCCCATGTTGCCTACCAGTGAATCAGAAGAGACCTAGAATGAAATGGCAAGTCTGGGCAACAAAGGCAAGGTAGGGAACATCACAGCCCCTGGTTTAAAATTATAGTACAAAGCTACTATGGTAAAAACAATGATACTAACAAAAAAAAGTGAGAATCAATGGAACAGATTAGAAGATGCAGAAACAACTATAGACACACTTAACCACTTTATCTTTGTTGAAAGAGCCAAACACTTTCACTGGAAGAAAGGTAGCCTTTTTAATAAGTGCTACTGAAAATACTGGCTTTCCATATGCTAAAGAGTAATACTAAAGCTTTCACAATATACTAAACTAAAATAGAAATGGATTAAAATTCTAAATATTAAAACAGAAACAACAAATCTGTTGGAAGTTAAAATAGGTAAAACTCTTGAAGACATTTGTGTAGGCAAAGATGTTAGGAACAAATTCTCATTTGCACAACAACTATCACAGAGAATCAGTAACTGGGATCTCATTAAAAAGCTTTTGTGCAGCAAGAGCAAACACCAACGGAGTGAAAAGACAACCCACAGAGTAGGATAAAATTTTGCCAGCTGTTCCTCCGACAAATGACTAATATCTAGAATATATAAAGAACTCAAAAAAAATTAGAACCCTAAATTTAAAGACCTAATCCAAAAATGGGTACCTGAAATGAATAGACACTTCTCAAATGAAGAAGTAAAAACAGCAAATAAATACATGAAAAAAATGTTCAATATCAGTTTTCATTCAAGAGATGCAAATTAAAACAATGCTGAGATTTTATCTTGCTCCAAAAAAAAAAAATGACTGCCATCAAGAAATTAACCAATAACAAATGCTGGCAAGGTGGTGGGGAAAAAGGAAAACTTCTCCACTATTGGTAGAAGTGTAGACAGGTACAGCCACTATGTAAGTCAATGCAGAGCTTCCTCAAAAAACTAAAACTAGAGGTTTCATTTCACCCAGCTATTCTCCTTCTTGGTGTCATCCTGAAAGAATTAAAAGCCTCATACTATATATATATATATATATTCCCATGTATATAGGAACATGATTTCTAATTTTTAATCTTGGACACAACCCAAATGCCCATCAATCAATGAGTGGATAAAGAAGATGTGTTTTTTTAATATAATGGAATACTACTCAGCCACAAAGAGGTATAAACTTGAGACATTTCTAGGTAAATGGATGCACCATGAGAGCATACTTTTGCGTGATATAAATTGGACACATTTGTGTAAATATCACATAGTTTCTCCAGTGTGAGACTCCATAAGTGTAAATAAAGACAAAAATGTATAACAAATATGGTAAAATACAAAGGAAATGTTCAGCTGAGAAAGAGAACTAGGGAGGGGGAGAGGGAAAAGAAGGAAGGAAGGGAAAAGAAAAAATGAGTAAAGAAAAAAATGGAAATAAACTGGTAAGTATGGAAGGAGAGAAGAGCTAAAAGGAAAGAAGGAAATGAGAAAAAAAGAATCAAGTTATATCATGTATAGCTACAAATTTCCCATGATGAATGTGATCATTGTATGTAGCTAAAATGTACCAATAATCTTAATTAATTAAACAAAACCTCTCCTACTTGCAGTAGTCCTGGGTCAGTGACATATTTCTTGAAGGACAGTATCTTATCCTTCTTGCATAAGCATATTTCTGCTGAACTTTCACTGCACTGAAGGGTAATGTGTGATATATTCATCTGAAATCTTACCACACCCTCACTCATGACTTTGCCCTTGGTTATGACCTCATGGGCAGTTTTGGAGAAAAAGATATGATAGAAGTAAAAGCAAGAGCTGGGTGAGAAAAAAACATATGTGCACCAATAAAGGGAAGGCAGGAAGAATGCTCTTGGGTAGTTTTAAAGCCTCAGAAATGAAAGGAAAATATATTAATTTACCAAACAGTTTATAAATTATGGTCTCTGGGGCCGAGGGTTTAGCTTGGCGGTATAATTGCCTATCTGGCAAGTGCGGGGTCATGAGTTTGATTCCAGGTACCAAATAAATAAATAATGCTCTGTTCAAAAGAACCAAGAATTCATATTACAATAACCATTCATGTCTAATTGTGCTACTTACTGTATCCTCAGGATGAACGTTAATTTATAATTCCATCAAATCACACACTTGTTAGGTCATATCAAAATTTATCTACCTGTCATTGTACATCATCAATTCATAACTGCTGGAATGCAGGCATAATATTTATTTTTCTTTTCATTTCCAGCATAATGCATGTCCCATAAGAGGTTATGAATAATTTTTATATTGAATACATGGAATACATTTGTATAAATGATATGGCAAAGCACTATTCTTATACATTAGCCTCACAAGTCATATGCGCTAGATATAAATTATTATATATTACACCAATGAATAACTTGATACTCTTACCTGTTAAATAAGTTCCCTAAAGTTACATAACCAGCATGTAATGCTGCAAATATTCAAACCCAAAAGCATCCATCTACATTTTTGTAGCGACCCTGCAATCATCTATAAAATAGAAAGTCAATATCAAAAACACAAATATTAAAGAAAGATTCAACTGTAAACATTTGTAATATGGAAAAGAAACTGTATGGAACAGAGTTAAGCATAAGCCTAGTGAAAAATTTAGGGGAATTGAAAATAAATTTTAATTAGTTGAGGTGATCCTAGCAGGTAAAAGCAGAGGTTCACATAACTAGGCTTCTGTAACTATTTGAAGCACAACATTAATACACTGTTATAGAAAAGATGAGCTTCAAAAAGTCATGTTTCAGAGATTCCAAAGGTGAGACAGAAGAATATTCTTTTATCTACTTTGTAATTTTTGCTCTACAAGTGTTTAAGCCACTGTATCAGTAAATGCACTGCCTTAGTTATTTTTCTGTCATTGGAAGACAATACTGAGCACCTACAAATTAAAGAAGAGTTTTATTTTTGCTTACAGTTTTAGTCCATGGTTGGCTTGCTCCAAGGCATAAACACAATGGCAGAAGGGCATGGCGCAAGAAAAGGTGCTCAACCCATAGTGTAGGGAGAAAAAGAAGAAAAGGGAAGGTACGAGAAGGGAGAGGAAAGATTACCCCCTTTCAGGAATGTCCCTGATTGACCCATTTCCTATTAGGCTCCTCATCATAGTAAGTAAGTTCCATACTTCTCCCACCTTCCCAAAGCCCCACATCTGATCACATGAGCCTTTGAGGAACACTGTAGATCTAAACTATATTGCATTTAGTCCATCTTTAAAAATCATCATAATTTTAATATTTCCAGTATTGCTAAAAAAAACAACCAAAAGTGTCCTCTGATACTCAGCTCAAACACAACTGTAAACCTTTGCAAAAATAAAAAATAAAGTTAAATACTTCCAATATACACTATCATAGGGTAAATATGCCTATTCCAAAAGGAAGATAAAAGGATATAAAGGAATCAGGATAAGGCAAAATCCAAACCCAGCAGGGCAAATATTAAATCCCATTATTTCATGTCCAATAATCAGGGCTAGTGGTGATGTGACTTATGAAGGGTTTGAGTGGTCCTACTCCCATGGCTTTGCTGGCTGTAGCACCCATAGCTTCTCTTGGACTTGTTCCTGCCATTGCCTATGGTTTTTCTTCTCAGAGGTTCCATGTTCCTAGCATCTTCAACTTCCTGGGTTCTCCACAGAACTTTCAGCTTCATTCTCACAGTTCCACACACTTGGAGGTCTGCCTAATCTTTCAGGACAGCTTCTGACATCAGAGTGCATTCAATCTTTCATGACTATATAACTCTTGCATTCTTCTTCCCTGTAAAACCAGAGTCACATAGATGATACCAAGGTCTGCCACCAGCTTAAGCAGTAACTAGACGCACTTGGATTACAGCTGCAGGGGCCTCTGAGCACCTGGATCGCTGAACTCAGGGAAATATTTCCTTCTATACCCTTGAAAGAACAGGGAACCCTAGGATTCTTTTTTCAAATGAAAACTTTGTAGCTTTCACTATTTTAGGGTGGGGAATCAGGTAGATATTGGGAATCCAACTTAGGGCTTTGCCTGGCAAAGCAGGCATTCTATCACTCAGCTACATCCTAACTTAGATTTTCAGGCTCCAGCCTACAAATGGTGGGATCTTACTGCTTCTAGAGATGCCTTCAAGACATTTTTACTCTTGTCCTGATGCAAAGTATTTGACTTCCTTTTAATGCGAATCTTTCCAGCTACCAAGTTGTCCATGGTGCCAACTTTGGGTGCTTTCTTTTTGTTGAAATTACAAACTTTTCATATCTTTTGGCTCTAATATTTTCTTCAAATATTTCTTAGGAATTGGGCAAAGTTTAGACAAAATTTCTGCTACTACAGGATAATACCCATAGCTTCTAGTCCACCTGCCAATAGGGTCTTTGTTCTCAACTGAAACCTAGGGAGTCTGGCCTTTAGTGTCTATATATCTATCAACATACAGGTCTTCTAGGCTCCACATAGAATCTCCCATTGAGCTTGGCTTAAAACATGCTAAAGCTTCTCTAGCCAAACCTTTTCAAACTCCTCCCATGAGCCAGTTCTAAGGGTTTCTAAACTAAATAGTCAGAGACATAGCAATGACCCTACTTCTATACTATCAAAAATCTGTGTTATTTCCTTTCCTGTTGCTGGGACATGTTTCCTACCGATTTAAAGGAGCAGAGGTTTATTTTGACTCACAGTTTCAGTCCATTGTTGGCTGGCTCCAAGGCAAGAACAGAATAGCAAAAGGGCATGGCAAATTGAAGGTACTCAACCCACTTTTAAACTTCTATCATTTTTTGTAATTCCTCATCCCTTAAATTGTCAAATTCCTTTCCTACAGCACCGTTCTTCATAAACGTTCTGAATTGTTATTCCTTTTACTGTGTATGTTGTCACTTGAATTTGTAGTCCCTGCTGAACAGGTTCTATAAAGGTAAGAACATTTATTTACAAGAACATTTATATATTAGCTCAGGTGAGAATGTTTTCTTAAAAGTGTTATGAAGATTTTATACTCTGAGAGATACATATTACAGGCTCAATACAAAATTATTGGATTGATTATTAATTGCCAAGCTGCTTCATTTTCTCTTAGATTATAAATGTACTATATTTCTAAGAATGGTTTGTATCATTAGAAATCCATATAGTTTTGTTACACATCACAGTGAAATGAAATGAGAGACAGTTAAGATCCTTGTTTAGGTGATACCTGCCAGGTCATCTGAGTCAAGATCAAATATTCTTCCATAATGTCAAGTATTTTATATAAGATGTATATTTTAATTTAAGGATTAAAAAGCTGAGTCTTATTCTAAATGTCCATTACTTAGCAAACTGTCATGTGTTATGTACTGTCTTAGTTACTTTTCTCTTGTTGCTGAGACCAAGTAACAACCAAAGTTAAAGGGAGAAAAAGTCTATTTAGCTCACAGTTTGTAGAAGTTTCACTCCATAACTGGCTGGCTCCGAGGCAGGCTAGTACATGGCAGACAGGCAACTGTTCATCATGCCAGAAGACAACAAAATCAACAACTGAGAAGAGACACACCTCTGTCGGTCCCTGTCTATCATCCTTAGGGTGGAGCCAGCTCAATCAGTAACTGATTCAGCAGTCACTTATCCTCAATCCCAGTACCTTTAATACTAGCATTGAACCATGAATCAATTACAAACCCTACATTCAGCCATCTCCAAAAAAGTCTGTGCTCCATAACTGCATTAAGGTTTGGGGAGACATTTAGACATAAAACATAACATGCACCTACTGTGTTTCATGCCCTATACTTTGCAGAGGCAATAGAAAGAAAAAGAAATCAGTAATTTCTTCTGAGTTGCCTTATGGAGTGGTGGTGACTATGTGAGATCAATAAAATGGCAATAAAATTACAATGTAGGGACTAGAATGATGAGCCAAGACAGTAGTTACTTTGCAACTACAATGCAGTGGGACCTAATACAGCCCCAATGGCTAGGGAAATTTTTTCTGGAGGATGTGATAGTTCAGATGGATCTTTAAAGGTGATTTATAGGGTGCTTCTGGCACAGAAAAATGGAAATTTTAAGCAAGCAAAGCAGCCTATACAAAAGTAAAAAGAGAAAGAAGTCTCAGAACTTTGGAGGATAGTAAATGATTCAGCTTGGCTGGTACCGTGGGAAGGCTTTACATAGTAATAATTTTCCTGAAAAATAATTAAAGAGGTTTATATTATACTTCAAAAGGACCTGCAATAACAAAACAGTGAAAGTGGGTTTTAAAAATGTAGATGGGACAATAACATAAAACCTGCAAGAACAGCGCCAATCCCAGAAGGAAGGAAAACAAGACAGAAAGCATGAAAAGAGCTTGACCTTTGGATGCTGGGAAGTAGATGAAGGTCCCTCTGTGGTCCCACTGGCACAAATCAAGTCAGCCAAGGTGCAAGTCACCTGAAGAAACAGTCATAAGTCACTGTGTCCGTTTATTTTCCCTACCATATCCAGAAGGAGGCCCAAATCAATTCAGAACCTGTGACTTTGCCTGCGTGAATGATAGCAGGTCGTTTTCAATGGGCCAAGTCCAGCATAGTATTTATTCAGTGTTGAAATGTAGTAAAGGAGTAGGGAATTGGTTGACTTCCAGAATAATGAAATAAAACATTTGGCTACAAAATTAACCAAATGAATAAATGTCTTTGGAGGTTTTTCATGGTACCTGCATTTTGCAGCAGTACTACTCTGGGATGTTTGGATTTACAGCTCATAATGCATTTCTCCCTCAGTTGATGAAAATCATTAATGTCAGTATACATATACTATGATGCATTAGGATGCACAATTGTTCCTTGTACCCCAAAAGAAACTGGTACTTGAATCATCATAAAGGAGATTCACTTTCAACCCAGGCCATTTCACTAAGGACATAAGCCTCTAATTTTTAAAATTTTCATATTAAAACTTAATAGACACCCTGAAATTCTCTTCATTTGAATTCAATCAGTTTCTTTTGTCAACTGGAGTTGAAACTGGTTACCCAGTTAGACTTGCTTAGGTTATAATCTCTTAACTCTGGATTTTACTAGCGTTCAATAATGCCTAATAAAATGAAGTAGATGCACCCACTCTTTTGAAATCTCCAAACTGGGGAGGAATATATTAAATCATTTTCATTTTCTTATTCTCTATATTCTACTGTGAATTCTAAAGCATAATTCTAAAATAGGACTTTGAGTAAGAGCTATAAATTACCACTGGGTAAATGCAAGACAAACCTTCAGGTTTATAATAGGCAACTTAGATAAAAAGACCTAATTCTTAGCTCTAGATTTGGAACCAGCTGCACAGTTTCTACTGAACAAGTCAGCCTAACCTGTTCTTCAAATTCTCCATGTGTAAAATAACATATATAAACCAGTTGACCTCTGTGATTCCTTCCTGTAACTCCCTGACTGTTTAAACAAATATAGTATGCATAGGCCTTTTATTAAAGGAGAAATCCACAGATAAAAACATATCATACCATGAAATCATGACATCAAATCCTTTGAATAGGTTCCATAACCACACTAAATAATGAGGGCTACAAATATCATGATGTAGCATCTATCAAATGTCTACGTGGTCACGTCACCATACTAAACACTAAGATATATCAAGTAAATTAAACAGATGTGGTTCTGGCTAGTTTCCTAAAAGTACAATAGATAAAAAGAAAACAGTTTCCCACATGACAGTGTTGAATCAAAGGATATATTTATCAGGCTTTTCCTTCAGCATGATTCATGATGTGTTGTATTCTGTGTGCTTCCAGGTTAAGAAAGAATAACCAAGAAGAGAGTTGATGAATTAACTCAATCCATGCCACCTGCAGTTTGAAAAAGGACATTAAGTCCTATCTTTTTTTTTTTTTCGCTTTC
>PVJX010024053.1:0-28540 GCA_004027295.1 Dolichotis patagonum | reverse complement strand
TAGAGCAGGCACTGATGCTGCTCCCGACACCAGATGGTGCCTTAGCGCATTTCCCACTGGAAATTAACAAGTCCTCATCACAAGATGAAACTTACTTCAAAATAAGTTTAAATCCCGTAGTGCCATCCATTTGTAGAATTTTTTTTTCAACGCTGGGGAATAGTCACCCTAACTCCTGCCTTCACAGAACCCCAGCGGGAAGAGAGAGTGGGGGTGCGGTGGGTGTGATCCTTACCATCGTCTTCTTCCAAGGCATCGGGGTGGGGAACAAAGATGGGCTCTGACGGGTAGGACTCCGGCTCCTGCCACACCCAGGTTTCTTTAGTTCTGACGTTCAGCTTACAGAGCTGCTTGTAGGAAAGGAAAAGCAAAGGATGCATCAGTCAGTGCCAGCCTCGGGACTCACCTGTGAACCAAAGCCCCAGCCCCGTGTTACTGAAAGGGTCAGTTACCCTGTCGGGAACAAAGTTGTTCAAGCCAAGTCCATACGCGAATGTGTAAGGTTTCCCGCTATACTTCCGGTAATTGATCTGAGGAAACTCAAAGGCTGCAGATCAGAGCACACGGTCAGCGGAGCTCGGCTAATCTCTGGGAGTAGCTGCCCCTGTGCTTCCCTCTCAGGGGTTTTCCCTGGAGCGTCTTACCCTGGCGAGGCCCTGAGAAGAGGACCTCGGGTTCCAGCCAGACCGTGTCATCGCTGCGCAGGGTGGCAGTGGCCGTGGTGTTGGGGAGCGTGACTAAGTTCCTGCCTGTGTCGGCCTGAGGATGAGGGCAACAGAAAGCTCCGTGAACAGTGAACGGCTGCACGTGCAGACTTCCCCAGTGAGGTCTCCTGGGCTGTGTCCTTTGGTCACTGTGCCAGGATGAAGCTTCCAGGAGCCCGCAGGCCAGGGAGCCCCGGGTCCTAATCACGGTCACGGGGAGGTCACCGAGGTCCTCACTGTGCCCATCTGCAAGCCCAAACTGTCCTCAAAGCAAAGTGGGGGCTCTGAGGATGGACCTCTGGAAAAAATAGACACTGAGGGGTAAAACTACAGATGAACGTTTTCTGTGGAACGGTAAACGTCTTGACTGCCTGAGGGTGAAGGAGCGTGTATCTGTTATATGGTTAGGAAATATTTTGGCTTTGTTTGAAAAAGCTGATGTAGTTATGTGGTCAAAAAGAAAAAAATACATGGAAAAACCATTGGATCAGCTGTCTCTAGAGCGCTGTTGGCACCCACGCACGGGCGTGCCTATGCACATGGGCATACATGACCGTTCAGATTATTCTATGAAAACAGCGGATGTGTGAATTGTTTCTAAGAACATATAGTACCTATTTATTAATATTTTTATTAAATACTTGATTATAATTCTTGTTTATTTCAGATTCTATTCTAGACGTTTGGACTATTTCAGAGGGTAAAGTTCTTGTCCTCGTGAAGCTGGCATTCCACTTAGGGAAGTTTAATAATAAATATACCGAGTAGGCCACAGTGGCACCCCTGAAACCCCAGCTAAGATGTTAGGACTGCAAGCCCAAGTCTAGCTTGGGAAATTTAGAGATTTAGCAAGACCCTGTCTCTCACCGAAAATTAACAAGGGGTAGAGATGTAGCTTAGTGAGAGACCTTGAACTCAATCCCCAGTACCTCGTGCGCGCGCACACACACACACACACAGCATGGTATGTAACATACCGTGAATGTAGGGAGAAAAATCAAGGAGAGGTTAGGGGATCACACCAGTGAAGGGTGGGTGGATGGAAATTTTATCAGGCGGTTGGTGTTGACCTCGTGGTCAAAGTGACACTTGAGAGAAAACCCTGGGAAGAGGCAGAAATGAGCTGAGTCGCTCAAGCAGGGAGAACAAGAGTGCAGGGTCCGAGGGAGGAGGGTGCTGGCTGCTGGAGGAGCATTCAAAGAGGCCTGTGGGTGGCCACTGAGCCCGGGGGCAGGAAGGGAGAGGCCAGGAGAGCTCCTGGGGCCAGACTACGCGGGCACCTGGGTCAGAGTGAAGGCTTGGGCTTCTGGAAGCCGGTAGAAGAGCTCTGAGCAGAGAAGGCGGTGATAGCATCATGAAAAATCACTCTGTTAACCAGAGCAGGGAGCACTGCTCGCTGACTCCTCCCTGGGAGCAGGGAGCCGGCAAGAGTGGAGTCGGTGAACCATGGGAGGGGGCCTCCTGACGGGCAGGAGGGAAAGCAGGGGAGACATCGCCCACAGCACCCAGGGGTTTGACGGGATCACTTAACAGCCCATGTTGGGCTTGGGGTGTCGTGTTGCCAGGCCTTGACTCCAACCCCAGTGCCACTGACATCCCCCTCAAATGTTGGCACTGTCACCATAAAGATAAGGATTACTGCAGGGGGTAAGATTTTGGGTGGGGAAAGATGAGAAATTCTGGTCTTCTCTTACTAAGCTCAAGAGGTCTCCTGGCTTTCCAGAGGAGACGCTGAGTTGGTAGAAGGTTAGAAGAACTGGAGGTGAAGGCAAGATGGGACGTTAGAGACAGGCTACTCTAAAACACTGGTCTCGGAAAGGGAATGAGCACACAAGCAGAGCACAGGAGCACAGCGAGGACTGCGTCTTTAGGTGCCCTCCACCCAGGGGAGGCCTGTGGGAGTGGCAGGGTGGGGCCAGAGGGAGCAGGAACCTGGGAGAGCCTGGCAGGAGGGGAGGACATGGGGAGGGAGGCTGGGAGGGACAGACCCGGGTGGAGGGTGGAGAGTGCAGGGTCTGAGTGCAGATGCTGCTGGGCGGTGGCCAGGGCCGCAGGAGTCTGCGTTCGTCCTAGTTTCCTGCCTCAGGCGGGTCCTCTGCATGTGAACGCAGAGGAGGGCGGCAGGCTGCGGCAAATGTTTGAAGACAGGAGGGCGGGGAAGGTGTAACTAGCAAAGCCAGAAGGCAAGTGCCACGGGGAAATGTGGCAGCCAGTTCTGTGGCCACAAATTTCAAACTGGAGCGCTCAGCGGGATGGGGGGGGACTTACATTCAGACTGGGGGTGCAGACACAGGGTGGGGAAAGCGGACAGTGAAGCTTAACTAGGGTCGAGGTTTTGATATGTGAGTTCGCTAAATTAGGACAGGGGAAGAAATGAGGGTCCACACAAAGGGTGGCCTGAAGTGCTGTCACCTGAGTGCTGAACTAGTGCCCTGCCGCTGCCCTGTGCCCTGACAGTGATCCTTATTGCTGGGCATTGAGTTCAAACTGATGTGCACGCTGACAGCACAGAATTCAGGGCGGGAGAAGAGCCAGGAAGAGGGAGGGTGAGATTGGGCCAAGCGGAAGTGGCGGTGAGTGGAGGGCAGCGGTGAGCAGGAGGCCGCAGAGAGGGCCGGGTGTGCACACAGGACCGGGTGTGGCTCTCGGATTAGCTGAAATGATATTCAAAATGGGGGGGGGAATTAAGGGAGAACGGAGGGAAAGGGGGATGGAAGAAGGGAAAAAGAAAGGAACAATGAACTCTGAATCAATCCCCCCCACACACAGGGGAGAAACTTCCCCTTCCCTGGAAATTTCTGTCAAGAGATCTACGCCTTGAGAACAAGTCAGGTTTTGGTTAAAGAAAAGGGAGAGGACATTCTGGAGGGATAAAGGGGATTTTTCTGGTAGTTCACTAAGAATCTAGAGTAAACAGTGGAAGGTTTTCAGGCTAGGAAGGAATGGGAGGTGAGAAGCAATACAGAGCAGATGTCATGAAACCAGTTCCCAGGACTCTGAGTGGTGACCTGGGGAAGACTTCGTGTGTGTTTACATTTTCACACACATTCATCTAGTGAGTGCAAATACGTGTGTCAAACATTTCCACTGATGTCAATTTTAAATTGAATTATTTTACTACTTTAGCTTATTATTTTATCATTAAATTTGGTTTTAATACCAGAAATCTGTAACGCTATTTTTATTTTCCTCAAAAAACTTATAGCTCTGTTTGTGTTTCCCTGTTTTGGTTTGAAGCAGAGACATCTATCCTTTGACTTGGCAATCTCACTGCTGGAAGTCTATCCTGCTGAGAGATCCTCACGTGTATGAAAGAAACATACAAAGTTATTTCTCGTGGCATTATTTGTAATTAGCCCAAGATCAGAAACGATTCCACTGACCAGCAGTGACCAGCAGTGAGGGCTTGGTTGAATAAATAGGGGTGTGCTACAAAACGTGTACTTTGCCCTTGGAAAATGCAATACATACTGTGTAAAACAGTAAATCCTCGGCATGTATCGTTAAATTAAAAAAAAGCAATGCATAGGTCTTTGCTGTGGCTATATAAAGTGGAGAGTTGAGTGTGGAAAGTCACAAGAGAATGAGAAATAATGATTATGTAATTGTGCATATGTCCCTACTGGTATTTTATTACATTTGCATAGCAAGGATGGATTAGTGAAAGCTGCACACAGGAAACTGGGAGGAGGGGTGGGGTGGGATGCGTGGAGAGAGTCTGCTCCCCTGGAAATAAATCACCACGTCTAGCGTTGGCTCTTGGTCTTTACGCAGTGACTAAAGCTATGGGCTCAGCCTCCTTCCCTTCAGACGGCTCTTCCTCCTCTTCCTGGCCACGAGGGCTCCCTGGTGGCTCTTTTTGTGCCTTTCTACTACCTTCTGCACTGGGATGTTTCCTGAGCTACTGTGCTTGGCTGGCTGTTTTCGTGGTATTTCGTGGCTATCAAATTCTTTATTGTTTGGTTTCTCTTCCTTTCCACCAGTCTCATCTAGTGCTGTATGTTTGATGGTCATGTCAGTGCGAATAAATAGCAGCTTTGTTCTGTTCAGAAACTTTCCTTTCCATTGAAGCACACTGATGACCACGCATCTAGAATAAGCCTTCTTGTTTCCTCATTCTGAAGTGTGGTGACTTAACTGCCTCATTCAGCTCCTATTTTATGCGCACTCAACTCCAGGCAGGGGTAAGGGAAAGCAGGGGTGCTCGGGGCTTGCAGCCTGCTGGGGTGTGTGTGTGGCTCAGAATTGCAATCCCAGCACTCGGGATGGCGGGAGGAGGAGGACCGTAGGTTTGAGGCCAGCAGGGAGGGCTTGTCTCAGAAACCAAAGCACCAAACACATAAACAAAACACCTGACCGATGGTTCACGGAGAGCTCTGCTCTGAAACCCACATCTGTGCATCCCAGACACTCACTGAACGTTCCTGAGCTGGCAAACACATCACCTGCCAGCGCAAAATGTACAAAGCAAATCTGGCTCTTTTCCCTGCTAACCAGCCCCGCCTGCTTCTAGTTCAGTGCATTGGCCCCTCATCTGGTCTGCTGCTCTGGGCGGAGATGTGGGTCATTGTGAATCCCTTCAGGTACCAGTCAACACCACACCGCTTGGCTCTGCACCTCCCTTCCTCTCTCAATTGCCATTTCCGTTTATTCAGGTGTTTACTGTCTTATGTGCTCACACATTTATGCTGTCCTAACCTCTCCATCCTCCCCTCTGTCCTGCACCATGTGACCTGGGTGACCTTTACTAAACACAGCCCATGTCTTAGGCATGGCGCATGCTTGGAATACTTCAACAGCTCTTTATCGAGTACAATCACCCAAAGGCTCATAAAACCACTTAAAATATCTCTCCAACCCTCTGCCCAATACTCATCTCCTCAATGCTCCTGATAAACCAGCCTCAAAGAAGACTTTCATTCCCGTGTTAGATCTTGCTTTTGTAAAAGCTCTTCTGCCTACCAGGAGAGCCTGACCTCAAGCTGCTCCCCTTCCTCAGTCTTCACAGGACTTACAAGCTGGTGGAGAGCTGAAACATCTGGTCCTAAATTGGCTTCATCTCCCACTACTGCTGATCTAAGCCTCTGGTTCCAGGGTCTATATTCCACGTAGCTGCCTCAGCCCCTTTTGTGCAGTTAGAGACCACAAAGACCTAACAGAGCATGTCACCTTGGTTTTCTGTAAATCTGAGAAGACCCTTAGAGGACAAAATGCTTGAATAAGAGTAGATAGTTGCAGGGAAGTTTAACCTTTTCCTCTGAAGGTTTGGTAACTGCACTCACAAGAGAAAAGACACATTTCACAGGTATTTCTATGTGAAAACTGTGGGGGTTTTGTTTTGCTTGTTATTTTGACTGGCGTTTCTACCACACTGGACATTCTAGATGCTACTGCTATTAGTGTAAGGGGACAGTCACTGCACACGGGAAAGAAAAGCTACAGATAAAGAGATGACTGTGTTGGGACAGGAATTTGAACCCCCCAAACAAGCCACTTTGGGGTCCAAACTGAGAGACTTGAGGAGAAGCCCATGCAGGGAAGGGATTTCCCCAAATTGTCTTACTTCCCTCAGGACCAGAGCCACCAAAGAGCAGCACAACCCTTCCACCTCCTGAGGAAACCCCGCCTCCCAAGGCAGACCACGTTTCTACTGCCGAGGAAGACTGAACCGCCAGCACCGCAGCTGGAGACCTCGGACCCCAGAACTCGGCTTCAGGCTATTGTTCATTCTTCAAGCTCATTCATCTGCCCCCAAAATCACTTCTCCTCCTCTGTCAGTGCCTACAGCACCCCTCTGCACCTCTGAAGGGTCTATTTGAGTCTATGCCTCCTGTTCTCTCGGAGTGCCGTGTTTCACAGGGCTCTTGTGCACATGGACACACGAAGAGGTTTGTGTGTCTTTTCTCTTGCTAGACCACTGGCAGTTTCAGTCACCTTCAGAGAGAAACTCTGGCTTTCCCACGACTGTCAAATGCTATTCATGCTTTCGCCCTCTAGGATATTCTTGGATTTATAGAAAACTAAAACAATGTGCTGGATTCCCAACAAGGATACTTTCTGATGGCTGGTTTCTCTAGAAGTTCAAATTAGTTATTCAGTCTGTACGTTACTGACACAAGATCCTAGGTGCCAGTGGGGCCGCAGAACTCACGGAGGAAGGGTGTTTTTCACAGGATTCTGCTACTGAGAGGGCGGTGGATTTAGAATCACAAAGCCTGGTCCTCGTCCTGGCCTGGTCGCAGCTCACTTTTGCTAAATTACATCATTTTTCTGAGCTTTAAGTTCCTCATTTGTAAGATGAGAGTTTAATTAGTTTTATTTTTAACGTTCCCTCCAACCTTGAAGTCTTGAAACTTTATATAAAAACATGAAGCAAGACGAGGAGGTTGGGGAAAGGAGCATTCTGGTTAGGCCTGGAATGCCTGTGGCAGGAGGTTACCTTGTCAATGTTCAGGGGAAGCACGTATCTGCGGACTTCAGGCTGAGGGGCTTTGCTGGCTTTCTTTTTCACCTCTTCCCAGTTCTCACGCAGATTGGCTAAATACAAGTAATTATACACAAATTCAAATCTGCAAAAACAGGAAACCAAGCATGAACACAATTACACATCATTTTAGGGAGATGATTCAGGGCTTTTAAAATCATGTGTTCTTTATTCCACAGTGCAGATGGCTAAAGCACAGGTATCTTAGAGTTACTGCTTACAGCTCACGCTGGGCAAAAAATAAAGAAGCCAGGCTCACGGCTGCCTTTAGACTGCGGCAGCCTTGGATACTTTCTGATCTGCTGGTCAATTACTACCATGTGGCCTCTTTGTCCAGTTCCCGAGAGAGCAGTGTTCTAGGCACCTTGGAGATCTCACCAGGGTTAAGTTTAAATTCACCTCTCAGGCCACAGAACTCTTTATTTTCAAGTCCGGCTCATGGGCCCAGTTGTTTTTCAATTGTTCGCCACGGCTGGGATGCTCAGTTTGCGTTTCTGGCGCCCTGACCTCCCTGCCGCTTTTCCAATCACATCTCCGCGACGCCTGCTCTTCTAGATAAAACCCTGCCCCATCCTGAGCGCAGCCTCTCTGTAGAAGCCGCCTCATTTCCGGAAGCAGCTGGAGCTGGATCACTTCTCCAGCGCTCATTCTTACCCTTTCCAGCAGCAGAGGTCCACGATCAGAAACTCACGGTCCTCGTAGGTGTTGATGTGGTGGAAGAGATTGAAAGGAGAGGTCCTGTATTTGTTAGTGAGGTATTTCTTTCTCTTCTTGTCAGCGATGTGAAGCCAGACCTTGAACAGTGAAATATTTTGATACAGTGAACAGAGGGACAATGGCACATTATGAAACGCCTTTGCAATCACAAACTGGACAGATGGGTCTGGCTTACCCCCATGGTTTCGTTGGACTCAAAGCAGTCCATGTAGTTGGTTCCCCACAGACTCCAGGCAGACAGGAACTTGAACAGGTTAATTTTGACTGGTGTCTCCACGAAAACGATGTAGTTCGGAGTCAGACCAAAGCTGTTCAGAAACACAAAACGCTTGTGAATGGAAGCGGGTGACCCTCAAACTGCAAAGAAATAAGCTACCATAGAGGTGTGCTCGTCACTGGGATCACCAGTGCCTACGTGACATTAACTGTGTTTCAATTTTGAGTTCTGCGAGAGAATGTCATGCTCAGGGTTGGACTCGAAGGCAGGCAAAGCCAATCTTTCAGCTCTGGCTCTGGCGGTGATTAGTGCAGGCCTCCCAGGTACCTGTGGACGTAAGACGGCTTGAACCGGTCGCTGCAGGGGAACTGGACAACGATCTCTGACTTGCTTATTGGGTCTTCCTTGTCTGAAAGAAAGTGGTTTCAAAAGGCACTGGAAGAGCCTCTCGCTTTTTAAAATACAAGGTATTTTAAAATACAAGGTTTTCAGGTATCTGTATTTTCAGATTGTAATTTCCTTTTCTTGGCGATTGTGAAATTTCATGCAGAGATGCCACCATCCAGGAAAATCCAACGAGCAGCGGATTCGGAAAAGTGCACTCCTGCGAGAGTGTTATGAAGTATGAGGGTCGCATCTTGCAACAGATGGAGAGGGGTTTTAAGTCGGAAGAGTAAGGCAAGACTTCAGTAGAGTCAGGTGCCTGTTATGGGTTCCTAAGATGCAGGTTTATGTCAGCTGCCCTCTCCAAGAATTCTTACACACATTAGGTTGCATCCGCTCCTAAGCTGGTGGTCCTCAAACCTTGGTGTGCGTCAGAAAGCCAGATGAAAAAGTTATTAAAATACCCATTGCAGCCCCCGCTCCCGGGCTGTCTCATTCAGTCAGCCTTAGGTGGGACCAAGATTTCTACTTAACAGGTGCCCTAGCGATGCTGCTGATATAGGCACTACCCTTCAAGAACTGCAGTAAACATTACCAAACAAAAATCCATATGAAATCAAACAGCCCCACCATCAAAATGATTGTCAGTGGCCTGGTAATGAGTGTACGATGAATGGAAAATTCTTGAGCACCGTCCATTCCATTTTACTATTGTTTTCTAGATTTGTTTGTTGCCTTTCTTGTTTTGGGAATTAAACTCAGAGTGGCACTTTTCCATATATATATATATGGAATATATATATATATATATTTATAATATATATATATATATATATATATATATATATATATATATTTGTATGTGAGGATGCCTGTTTGTATAATTTTGCTTGGCACATGATTAAGTACTCAATCAATATTTGTTGGATTTGACTTGAAGTCATATGTGATTGAATCCACATATATACCAGATCATGAAACACTGTAGAGCTAAACTTGTCTACTTCCTTTCTGCATTTTCAAATGGTCACCTCTGGGGCATTCATTCTCTGGCAGGGAGGAATGAGACCAATTGTTACAATGTGAGAATAATTTAACTACCTATGCAATTTTTTTTTTTTATCTGGCATCCTGTGTGTATGTAACTTGCCCATTATTTGATGCTTTCTACACGTTTTCAGCAGAGGAGAGATTGGTACACTCACCTGCTTGCAGTGGAGGGATCTTGATAATATTGTAGGCAATGGAAAAGTTTTTCCCAAAGCAATTACCAATGTTGTAAACAGTCCCGTCATTTTCTATGTGGGGATGAGCGGTAGCTCCGTTGACTGAGACATAGTTGCAAAGATCAACCTGTGGAGGGATGGTAGAGGTCACCGATGTTAAGAGAAAGAAGGTTGCTCTTGTCCCAGGTCTGACCCCCACTGCTGCCCCTTGCACTTTCATGCTAAGTGCAGGGTGTCCTTCTTTTAGGATTGTGTACCTTCCATGCAGAGCTCTCCTCTGAGCCCCGGGATGACTCTGCGGGAGTCCAAAGTCTGCGCTCTCTGATTGTGCGCTTCATTTGATGAGTTCTGTTATGGTTTTATTCTGAATGTCCTCCCAGAGCCTCATGTAGTAAGGGACACGAACTTTTAGAGTTTGTGAATGACTCCCGGTCCAATGCTGGGATTATAGGTGTGAGTGTTACACCCTATATACAACACCAGGGACAGAAGGAGTCTTCTACCCATGCTCCTCCCTTTTGCCCTTTTTGCTCTTGTCACTTGCGGCCACCATGAATGGTTGTCCCTCAACCACATCACCCTTCCTTGGAGCCAACTGAGTATGGACTGAAACCTCTACAAACCGTGAGCTAAACAAATCTTTCCTTCCTTCACTTTGGGTGTCAGATATTTTGTCTCAGCAATGAAAAAAAAGTAGCCAAGACAAGTACCATATGGGCTCTGGTCAGTTTCTTTTCACATGTACAGTTTATTGTAACCTAAATATTGAATATTGTAATCCCAGTATTTTAATCCCCTTGTTAATCTTCCTCACCATCTGGAAAGTTCCATTTGTAATTCCAGTGAAACACTATTGGAATGTCAGTGAGTTAATTCCTCCAATGCAACTCACGGTGAGAGAAAAGACACAAGACGTACTCAAAATTATGGGCGGCCAAGGGTCCTAAATCTGACTCTAATGAGGACATACAGACAAAGGCCCTGATTCAAGGCCTCTCCTAAAAGTTAGTACCTTGTGAATAAAGGAGTGGTTCAAAGATGGCAGAAACTATGTGAGTAACTTGAGCTGGCCAGCCAGGTGGGGAGAAAAAGCATCTTTGCAATATGCAGGAGAATGATGCGCTGGAGGAACTCAATGAGGGTGTTTTAGGAAGCTATGGCTTCAGTTTCTGATATGCAAACTTTTGTGTCCTGGGGACTCATAGCTCTTACTTTGAGGCTGGAACCCAGCTGACACTCCTGGAGCTGACTGACTTTGCCACCCTGCTGCATTCAATCCTCTGTAGAGAGCACTGCGTGAGGGAACAGGAAACTGTCAGGTCGGCTTCCAGCGCTGCATATTAGCACCTTAGCTGGCCTTATTTGCATAGCTTAGAGCAGCTGAAGGCAGAAGGGAGCAGCAGAGCCGGCTCTGTGCATGTGATGCGGAAATAAAACTCGATTTAACTAACGCTGCAGCAGTTGTCCTGCATTCAAGGAGGAGCGCCCAGGTCGTCTTTACACAAGTTGGTCTCAAACAATTAGAAATTTGAGTCATGGGATTTCTTTTCATTGCATTATTTTGAATTACACGAAATTGTTGACATTCAATCATTTTAGATGTACAGAAAACGACAGTTTGGCATGGGACAACCTAGCTAGCAAGTCCAGTGTCTTGCATGTGGTCTGCATTCGGAACTGAAAGCTAACTCCGCATTCCTTTTATTGCCCAGTACTGGGAGATCTGGCAACACTGGAGCTATTCTGGACTTGTACAGTGATTGAGGATCTGACTGGTGTTTACTGGGTGGGGTCAGGGACCTCTGCAGTGTGTGTGACAGCCCCTAAGAGGTCGAGCCACCTCTTTCCCAAAGTGCCTCGTTCCTCCACTGAGAAATACTGCAGGTCTCACCAAAAGAATTACCCTTGGTTTCCATGGACACAGCCCTTATTGTCCCCCTCTGCCTTCTGTCACGTGACCTGTTCCATCTAGATGGTGCTTTCACCAAATTCTCGGGAGTTGTACTTTCCTTTAAATTCCAGATCAAGTGTAGTTTCCTTGATCTACCCAGTCCTTATTCCTGGCCATTGCAAGAAGTTATCTCTTTCCTATACTGTCTGTTACAGGGCTCGTCCAGTCCCAGGTCCTATCCTAGTTCAGCTGCGTAACTGTTTGACTTTCCTCTTTCTCTATATAATGTGGATAGATGTGAAGCTTCCTGAATATAAGAACAATACTTTGGAAGTAGGTGTCAATAAATGCGGCATGAAACTGTGTACCTATTTTAAAGAACACCTCATTGAGACCCCCCCAAATCCTCAGCAAAATTTGTCACTTTCTGGTATAGTTACTAGGTATTTCATTTAAGATGTGGCTTTATTTCTAATAAGAAATTTGACCAGAAGGGTAAGTTGGTGCAACGTATTTGCCTAGCATCATGAACAGCAGGGTTTTCAGCATCAGTAGCTAGCATTTTTTGAATACTCTGTATGTCCCAGGTCCATAATAGCCCATAAAAGCCCAAAGGGTCAGCGACCATGTTCTCTTAGTCACTGATAAATTCTTTGCACCTGGCAGACGTTCTGGCACATGGAAAGCACACAGAATGACCAATATTGTTATGGTCGATACATTGTGTCCACTTGAGCAGTTTAGAAGTTTAACTGAGAGGCTCAGCAGAGAGTCAGGGTTCTTACTTTGTAAATATCCTCATCCTGTGCAAAGGAGGCAAGGAGATTTTGTGAGTGCTATGCCTGCCCTGGAGGTGAGAAGGTGGCCTGTGTACAATATAAGCCAGGAGAAGAGGCTTGTTTCCTTCCCTTTTGCTCTGGCTGCTACCTTAAAGTGTTGCCCCAGTGCCACGCCACCCTGCCTTGGAGCCAGCTGATTATAGACTGAAACCTCCACAAACTGTGAGCTAAATAAACCTTTCCTTCCTTCATTTTGGGTGTCTGGTATTTTGTCACAGCAATGAGAAAAAAGTAACCAAGACAAATATGCTTGCCATTTTCAAGGTTTCCTGAAATTCATGTAAGTGTCTAAAATTTCATGCGTGAAGACTTGAAGTCTGTCCTTTGTTGCATAGCTAGCAGTCGCTGACAAAGCAAGGACCTGAAACTTAGTCTGGTTCTCAGAGCCTTCCCATCCAACTGCACAGTCGGTTCTGTTCTAAGGTCCAAATTCCAGTTCCCTATGGAATGATGCCTGAGCACGTTCCCTATGCAATGACTACCTGCTTGATGGTCTCCAGGGTCTCCGGATTAATCCTGGTAATGAAGTTGGTCTCCGTGCAGGCATAGTAATCTTCCCCCACTGGGTAGATATTCACAAGGGCATTGTCGGTCACCTCTACGCCTCGAAAGTAAGAAAAAAACCTACAGAAGCAAATACAGTTTTCAGTTCAAAGCCTTTTGAGCCATCAGGAAAAGAAGAGATAATCTGAAATGTCTTTAGGAGCATGTGGTTTGGTTTCAGTGACCTGGAAAATATGTTCTTGCAGGGGTCTGGGTAAGCATAGGTACCGAATTCCGTTATGACAATCCTTTTCTCGGTCATGGCACGGACATAGGCATCAGTGCGGATGAACCTGCGGGACAAGGAGACGGGAAGAGGTCACCTGTAGGGGCCAATTTCCCCACTGCAGTCCAGGAAGCGCATGACATGGACAGTCACTCAACCAGCATGTGGGGAATGAAGGGTATTGTCGGCTCCCTTTCTAAGAGTGGCCAGGGTGGGGAGACACGATGGGACTGAGACTAAATTCAGTCTTCTCAGCCCTGCAGGGACAGGAAGTCAAGGTCTGGTGACGTGGTTGGTGTGTGTGGACCAACCACGCATTGGTCAGAGCTGGACGGTGCAGCCCGACTAGCAGTTCCCGTACGACCTCTGACTCCCTGGCACTTGGAACCCGTCGGCTGCGTAGTGGGAGATGCAGGACATGGTGTGCCTCGCTCTACTCCTTCCGCTCTCTCCATTCCTCTTGTGTCTTGCTTCAATCCTGCCATTTATTTTGCTATGCTTTTGTATCTAGCTATTCTTGAATTCAATGCCTTAGGCTGGCAGATTAGCCCAAACCTATCGCAGACTTGCAGGTGAATGCGCTCAGGACTTCTCATGTGGAGAGTCAATTAAAATCAGGTTGCACCTCTATGAAGAAGAATGAGGTCTTTAGGAGACCCATGAACATTTTAGCTGAACTCCAAAATTGTTCCTGTTGCTTAAAGTTTGGTTCGGCAATATCTGATCTTCCCCTCCTTACAGTCCAAAAGATCTGGTCCAGTCTGCATTAATTCTTCCTGCCTCTTCTGTCTTCACTAACCGACCCGGATATTGAAACAGGAGACAAAGTGTTCGTTGTGGTGCTGTGGGGGCTTGGTGGGGTGATGGCTTAGGGCTTCGAGCCTTTCAGGGACAACCTTCTGTTTTAGGACAACCTCTCATTCTGCTGTCTGTGTGACACACGTGGCCCTTCCCTCTGTGGCACCTCTCTCTCCTTCCCGGTCCTTTCTGGTTATAAAGTGAGGAAAGAATCTAGGTAGTTGGTAGTCTAACAACCTCCGTAGCAACTTTTGTTACTGACGAGTGCTTCCTGTGTCCTGGACTCCGGTATTTAATCCTTGCAAAGAACACATCAAGTCGATTGTTTTATTTCTCCCACTCCCAGAATTAGGGGACAGCATCTTGCCAGAGGTCACCAAGTAAGGCAACTGGTGCCTGGCGGAGACGGGGCTTGGAGCCAGGGATGTCAGCCAGGGATGTCGGAGCCCACAGTCCCGGTTCTTAGCGTCTTCATTTACACCCCGGGCTCTTAGATGTCCGTTCGGACCATGCACCCAGGTGGACTGAGAGACAGAAGTGGGTTCAGGGGTCCAGTCGAGGGCTCAGGAGGTGAAGAGGCACGGGGAGGGGAGCCCAGCTGGGCCCCATTCTGGGGTGGGGTGGGACCGAGCGCTCCCTTACCGTCTGTAGTATGTGACATGTCCTTCTTTGAAGTCAAACTTGTGCAGAAGAGCTTGCCCATCAAACAGGTGGTAGAAAGGCTCAGCGCCCACTTCGAAGAGACCCGGTCCACAACGGAGGAGACTGCCGGTGAGCCAGAGGGGGACCCTGCCTGAGAGGAAGTGACACACGGGACACCGTTTCGCATCCCTGTCCCGGGACCTGGCTCTTCCCTGTGAACTGGACCAGCAGTGGCCTGGGCGGCCTCCTCTGTGTGAAGCCTGCGGTGGTGTTCACTCCCTGCCCTCATGCCAAGCAGCGTCAGGAGGCGTCTACTGGTCTGAGTCTCGCGTCACAGGGGACCTGTGTCCCTCTAGGCTCTGGATAACAGGCTGGAAGGAGCCAGGTCAGAGCACCTGGAGCTGAATGGGAATCTTCGCCTCACAGCCTTCCTCAGACGCCAACCCACAGGCCCTCTTGCCAATCCACTTAAAAAGAATTAAAGCATTTTTTGAAGTACTTTGGTGGGTTGAGGAGTGGAGGATGGATTAGGAGAAAAGATCTAGGCATTTTTAAAAGATGTGTCTAGAGAAGAAACCGTTAAAAAATTCCTGGAGTTAAAAAACCTCCAGGAATATTGCCTTATTACAAGCTGGGACTGTCCCCTCCGAGGGTGTGAATCGCGGTGCAGACAAAAGACCACAGCAGTAAGTGTCAGCGCTGGGTGTCAGGACTCTGAAAACGATTCGTGTGAGAGAAAAGGCTTCGTGGGAAGCACAGTGTCCTGAGTTCTGAATGGAAGCACCAGGTTGCAAGCACCGGGATCTAGTCACTGAGAATCTCGACGAGAACAGCTGAGAAAGCACTGGCCTCGTCCCTTCTGTTTTACAAAGCAGGAAACTGGGAGGACAAGAGACCTGCCTGGGCACTGGCTCCTCCATAACTCTGTGAGCCCCAGACAGGAGCCCGTCCCGGGCACGGTGCCCTGGCCCCGGGTGGCCGTGGTGGCCATAACTATGGTCTACTGATTACCTCAAGTCCAGAGTTGGGGGAGTCATTCTGTTTACATTGCCGCGTTTAATCTTCACAGTATCCCCACAAAGTAAATTTTGGGGTTTTTTTTGGGGGGGTTACGGGTTTGAGGTTCAGAAAGTTCAAGGAATTTATGGAACTCATGATGGTGTGACAGAAGAACGGGGGTTACAGCCACATGTACCATCTCCAGACCCCAGCACTTTGTCAGTTTGTGGGCAGGACCCCGACACCCTCTAATGTAGTACTCCCAGGTGTTTGTCACCAGGCCCTATTATGCAGGCCCTGAGGGAAAAGATGTTTATTTTATAGGACATTTACTACGGGTCAGGCTCTCCGTGGGTGGGTCTGGCCACTGCAAGGAATTCGTTAGGTGACCTTTATCTGCGCCGCGGAAGTGAAGGTGAAGGAGGAGTTTCTGGGAGAAACATCCTGAGCCTGCGATTCTGCCCTCTGTGGCCCGGAGATTACGGAAAGACGCCGCAAGTACAGAGAGACAGAGACGCCGACCCAAAAGCAGGTGGCGTGGCTTTGGGAAGGAGACCAACCTGTGACGTGCGCTGTGAGCGGCGAGGAGAGCTCCTCCACGGTTTCGAAGAGCTTCTTGTACCCGCTGGCGGGGTGCTCGACTCTGAAACGGGGTGGGGGGAAGAAGCCCACGCGGACACTCAGCGCGCAGGCCCTCGGAGGCTGCGCTCCCGGGAGAAGGCGCCAGGGCCTGGACCCCAAGCACCGCGGCCAGGCCGGCCTCGGCCAGACGGCAAGGGCAGCGTGGGGGCAGAGATGTGCCCAGCCTGGGAGCCCAGCCTGGGAGCCCAGCCGGCCCTGTCCATTTGCACTGGGGAGAATGGGCTCCCTCCTAACATCCTGGGTCACAGCGGGGTCATCCTGCCCGCTGCGGTTTCCCCTTAGTTCTGGGGACAAATCGGGTGGCCTTGTCACCAAAGCTGCTCTTCCTAAACTCTGATCCCACACGAAGTCCTGGGTGAGAATCACCCTGCCCCGTGGACACTCACTGCTTTCTGTCGGATGAGGAGCCCCACCCCTCGGGCTCCCACAGACAGGGAGACAGCGGCATCTGGGGCCTGGCACATGACTCTTTCTTGTCTTCCCGTCACCCCATTTCTCTAACTCCCAAGAGCTACAGTGCTTTTTAAAAAATAGATCAGAAGTTTCAGGTGCTGCAAATTTGCTTCTTTTCTTTCTTTGATTCTTTTTTCCTCTCTCCCTTCCCTCTTTCTTTATTTCATTTATTTACTTGGAGCCAGGGTCTTGCTCTGAGGTTCAGGGTGGCCTTGAACCCCGTGCGGGCTGGCCTTGTGTTTCCGGCGTCCTCCTGTCTTGGTCTCCGAAGCACTGTGGTTGCAGGTGTGCACCCCCACACTTTTACTCTTTGCTTATTTCTGTCACTTTCTAACTTCTGAGAGTGGCAGCTCTGACCAGACTTCCTAATCATAGTAACCACTTTTATTAAGTCCTTCTGTGTCATGCACCATACAATGAACTTTGCATGACATCAGCTAACTTAAATAGCAACGCATCGGGCTGAGTCCTATGATCACCCCCACCATGCGTGGAAAATACTTTACAAAGTGATTTTCCCAGTGCCACGCAGCTAGGGACCAAGCAAGAAGTGGAACCAAGACTGCCTGACACCCCAGTTCTCAGAACTGTCCCCAAATCCCACCCTGAGTTACACAGCCTTGCTGTCACGTAGACCTGAATTCTACACATTGACCTTAATATAGAGAGAATTCCTCCACCCAGACCCCAGGGTCTCCTTAATCAGGCCATTGACCAACGCTCTCTGGCCAGGAGCTCCTAATCCCTGTCCAAAGCTGTGACCAGTATCCCTTGAAGTACCTCCCGGGGATACTTACTGGATAGACATGTTTCCTGGCGGAGGAGCAGGGGTCCCGGCCCTGGCTGCGGGGTGAGGAGGCAGGTCCTCCCCAGGGGCTTTTGTAGGCCTTCTGAGCCCTCCCTCCCTGGGGACTTCCGGTCCTGGGAAGCCTTCTCCACCCCAGCTCCGGGGCGGAGGAACAGAAGTGGCTTTGAGGACTCAGACCCTCCCGATGCTTGAGCATTAACCCGGCTTTCTATTTCCTTAGCAGCTTTCGGGCTGTTTTCCAGAGAGCTCCAACCGCCCGTGGAGACTGAGAAGTGGCTTAGAGAGGAGGTGTGTGGGAGCGGCTGACCCCGGTCACCTCGGGGGACCTGGGGCTGTTCTTTGACAGCATTTCCCGCTGTCCCATGGGGTAGGGGGCCTCATGGTCACTCTCATTCACTTATTTCTCTACTCACATCTATGACAAAGCATCTGGGCCTGGACAGATGTGGGGACCATCCTTGTCTTCGTGAGACTTGTGACTCTGCAGGGGGAACAGGACACTAACACACCATTTCCTGCCTTTTGCTCTCTGCTGACCCTGGGGAAGTGGAGGGTGACAGAAGCACCCAGGAGAGGAGCAACTCTGACCCCCCACAGCCGCCCCACCGCTGCCACCCAGCGCCCACTGGTCCATCTCGGCCGTTCCGATTCCCTGGGGATGGCCCTCTAGTCCTGCCCTCGATGGTCACCATGGCTCTGCGGGTTTGCCCATGCGGCTGGACTTGCTCTCCTAACCGGGCTTGCTTAGCTGCTGGCTGATCCGGTGACCTGAGCGATCGAGTCCTGTGTCCCTCACAACCCTGATAAAGTTCTGATTTCCCCTGAGCGCAGCAATGACACCACTGTGCTTTTCCTGAGACTCGCTTGTATTTCTGTGTGTGAGTAACACGTTATTTTACTTGTTAGTGACTCTGTCTCCTACCGCACAGTGCGACGGACAGAAGAGCTCCTTGCTTACTGTACAGAAATAGAATCAAGTCACTCCCAGCAAGGCGCTGTTTGGTAAGCTGTCCAGTCCCTGCTGGGATAGGGACCCCAGCAGGCTTGCAAAGACTCCCGGCTTGCTTGGTGAGCCCTGCACAGGGCCCGTGTGAGGTGACCGTTCCTGCCCTCTCTCTCCGCACCGCTCTTGGCACCCTTCGGAAGCGATCCCAGGAAGAGGGTTCACAGCCCGGGTCCTGCAATGCTCTCTTCCTCTGGTGGGTGTTAGGGACCTTCCTGGCAGGTTCCAGCCTTGGTTCCTAGAACTTCCTTCGCTTTCCACACAGTTAAATGAGTTTATCTGTGCTGTCTGGATTGGGTGTGGTGTGTTTTGACCAGATCTGTTATTTTTAAAAGTGAGTTTGACAGCAGACTCACTTCAGGACGCTGGTAGCAGGATAATCAGCCCACGCGCACAGGAGCCCAACATTTGTTTATGGAGCAGAAAGTAGACAGCGAGTTGCCCTGATTCCTTGAGCAAGTGAGAACAAAATTTCTTTTCTCTATGAATATTTAAGAATTGGCTTTAGTTTTTCTAAAGAATGTGAAATATTTTACTTAGCATCTTGATTATGCTCTGATTTTAATTAATCTGCCTCAGTTCACAGCGTTGGAAAAGCATTCCAGGTCAGCTCTGTTGGATTAGCCGTGGCTCAGTTACCAAAGGCCCTCAGTGCTCCTGCGAGCTCTCGGGTCCGGCCAGTGGGTGCCGAAGCAGAGACGAATGGGGAACTGGCGTCTGCTAGCATGGAAACCCTCTGAGCAAGAGCACGGCTCCATTAGATCCGGGAATGTGGAATGCGGGCCTAAGCCTCTTACCCTCTTTCTGGAGGCATCAGACAAAGAGCTATTCTCCCAGCATTAGCAACCTTGGCGGTGCTGGTCCAGGGGACGGAATTATTAGGTTGCTTCGTGGGTAAGAAGGCTCAGGCCATGGAAGACAAGGTTTGCTGGCAGAAGAGAGTTGTTGATACGATTGGCCGAAGGTCCACACTCAAACTGTTCCTCTACCTACCAGAATGCATCTGTGATCTATTTTCAGGAGTGTTTCTCCACTGCTCAGGGGAGTGACCCTGACATAACTGTTCCTGTAACGCAGACTCCTTTACTGAGTACGTGATTGAGACCACTGGAATGGCGTTTTGTTTTATTTGTGCTTCTGTTTGTTATATTCTCATTTGCAAAAATAAATCTGATATCCTATAACGGTTTCAGACACTCATTTGTTAGTTTTAGTACCTTTCTTGAAAAGGAAATGTTCATTTTTCAAAGAACAAAGGCAGTTTTACTTTTTTCCATTCCTTATAGCTTCTAATTCTTTCTTTCCTTCTTTCTTGTGGTCCCTCCCTTCTTCCCTTATTCTTTTCCTCTTCCTTCTTTCTTATCTTTTCCCTCCCCCTCCCCCTTCCCTTTCTTTCCTTTCTTTTCCTCTTCAATAAAGCACTGGCTAGACTTTGCAGTGCGACATGGGATAGTGTGGTAAGAGAAGTCTTGTCCTGATTTGATCTCTGGTTCTTTCTACACTGGGAACTGCATCCAGGGCCTTCATACCGGGATACGTTCCCAACCCGTTGTATTTATTTTTTGTTTTGAGATAATGCCTAATAAGTTGCTAAATTGTCCATGCTGGGGTCCAGTTTCAATCCTCCTGCCTCAGCCCCCCAGGATATTGAGATTACACATGTGCGCCAGCATGCTTGCTCTGTTTCTGATCTGCAGAAGAAATCATGGAATATTTCACCACCAAGTATGATGTTAACTGGAGGTTTTCATCAGTGCCCTTTATCAGGCTGCGGAAATGTTCTACCGGTGTGAGGGTTTTGTATGCCAGGTGCCTTTTGTTTTTTGTCCTTTCCTCCTCCTCCTCCTCCTCTTTCTCTTTCTTCCTCTTCTCTTCCTCCTTCTTCTTCCTCTCCTCCTCCTCCTTTTCCTCCTCCTCCCTCTTCCTCTCCTCTCCTCCTCCTTTTCCTTCTTCTTCTTCTTTCCCTCCTCCTCCTCTTCCTTCTCCTCCTCCTTCTTCTCCTTCTGCTGCTCCTCCCTCTCCCTCTTCCTCTCCCTCTCCTCCTCTCCCTCCTTCTTTTTCAATTTTTAAAGTTTTTGGTGCTGGAGACTGAGCCCAGGACCTCTTGCTTGCTAAACAAGCATTCTAACACTGAGGTAAGTCCCCAGAGCCATGTGTGAGGGTTTTTAATCTAGATTATATCAAATATTTTTTCTATGTCTGCTAAGATAATCATATGGATATTCTTCATTTAGTTTGTTAAAATACTCTTCATTTAGTTTGTTAAAATAGTCTTCCTTTAGTTTGTTAAAATAATAAAATAATTTAGAGTATTTCACTCGTTTTGTACTTCTGAGATTAACCAGAAACACATATTGTGTTTTTATTAACTTTCAGATTATTCTTCTTACAATTTTAAGTTTTTGCATTTATGTTCATGTCAGATATTGGTCTATGGTGTTTTTATGTTTTTCTTTGTTTTTTTAGCAAGATAATTTTGGTTTCAAAGAATGAGTTGGAAATTACTTCTTAAATTTCTGGAATATTTGTTTAGAATTATTATTTTTTCTCTGAATATTTAGCAGAATTAACCACCAAAATTATTTGGGCCTCCAGTTTTCTTTTTTGAGAAGATTTTAAATCCAGATTCTATTTTTTGGTAAGTCTAGGACTTTTTATGTCATTTTTTCATCTTAGAGATTTAATAGTTTGTGTCTATTAAACAATTTAGCCATTTCATGGAAGTTATTGAATGTATTGGTATAAAGTTCATAATACCATGTTATCACTTTGACATGTATTTATAGAATTTGTATGTATTCTCTCTCATTTCTATATTGATAATTTGTATTTTCAGTCTTTTTTTACATCTGATAGAGGTTTATTAATTTTCTTGATCTTCTCAAAACATCATCCTTTGACTTTCAACCTAGTTATGTCCCTATATTTAAACTGCACTTCTGGTAGGCATAATAGAATTTGACCTTGTTTACTTAATCCAATCTGACAATATGTGCCTTTTAATTGACACCATCTATGTTTGTTGAGATTATTGAAATGGTTAATATTAATCATCATTTTTTTCCCTGTTCATCTCTTTGGTCCTTTGTTTCACCTGTCTTTTTCTGTCTCCTTTTGGGTTATCCAAGTTATTCTATTTTTTTTTAGTAGTACATGTTTGCAACATATAATGAATACATTCATGGTGAGGAGTTGGTACATGTACATATAATATCTTAAAATCATCTTTTTTGATTAAAATATTTTTCATGTCAAGCATTGTACTTTTCACCTCTAGAATTTCTATTTGGATCTTAAAAGTACCTCCCATATCTCTACTTCACTTTGGAATATACCGAATACAGTTATAATAAATGTCTTAATGTACCTATGATACAGAATAGTTATAATAATAAGTGCTTTAATGCACCTATGTGCTAACCATAGCACATGTCAATTCTGTATCAGCATTGATTTTTTTCGTCTTAATTGCAAATTACATTGCTTCTTTGCGTGCCTGTTAATTTTTGGTTGGATGCTATACATTTTACTTTGTACCTTATTGGGTGCTGGATTTATTTGTATTCTTTCGAATATTTTTGAGTTTCATTTTGAGACTCACTATTATTGGAAAAAATATCATTTGGGTGGTAAAATTTTAAGAGTTATTAGGTAGGATTGAGTTATCATATACTAATATTATACTAAAACTCTTCTGTGTCCATAATGACTAGTGAGGGTTTTGTTTTCATTTTTAGTTTTTCAGTGTGGTCCATGTGAGCAGGTACCACTCCCAGATCTGTGTGGATGCTTATTACTCTTATTGCTAATCCATTCTTTCTTGCTCTTGGGTGATTTCCTCCCCCAGAGACTGTGATTAGTATACCAGATAAGTACCTCAGGGGTACATTCTACTGAGCTTAGAAGTTCTTTCTCTAGACTTCCCTTTTGCACTCCCTCCTGTAAATTCTAGCACATTCTTCCCCCAGGTTTTTAGCTCTGTGTTCTCTATTCTGGGAGTCTTCCAGGTTTTGCTGGCTTCACTTCCTGAGCTCCAAAAGCTGGAAACTTCTTGTAGTTATAGATGGAATAATTGATCACTAGTGATCAGTATTCTTTCTTGGCATCTGTATGGTATCGTGAACCCTATTGTTTCATGCAAACGCATAAATATGGCACTCTTTGCTCAATACTGGTTGGAAGCTGAAGTTTTCTAGTTGATAAGAATTTGTTTTAAGTAACCTTGGAGAAATGTCTGAGCGTCATATAACATAGTTGGGAAAAGTGGGTGAAGGAGCTTTGTCTTGTGAATTTGGACTGTGGGAAAATGAGATAATGGAGTTTCAGGACTTGAAGTCAGCAGGAGTGACAGAAGGGCAGCAGCAGTTTGGTAATACAGGAGGCAAGAAGCCTAACAGAGATGGGCAGACTTGCAATAAGCTACAAGTATTGTCGGTCATGCTCTATAAAACAAAGCCTCTAAAGCAAACTTCGCTGTGGTAGGAAGGCAGACAGCATAACCAGTCGAATAAGTGAAAAACAAAGAAGAAAACATGGTAAATGTTGCATCGCAAGTTTATGGTTCCCTCCTTATGGCACTAAGATACAACTCAATGTTTAAATTTTAAAAAATTTAGGAGGACAAAGGGCCAGTTGCAGTTAATGTCCTTCAAAATCTTCCGCCTCATTTCCAACACACTCCTCCTATCACCCTTGCCACTTTCTGAAGCGATTCTGGAGTCTCCTCTCTGCGTGTCTTTAGTTGTGCTCTCCCGGCTGCCTTGATGTCCTGAGTTGACTCAGAATGTTTCCTTTGAGTGGTTGTTTTGACTTTGAAGAAGCCAGAAGTCACACAGTACCGGATCTGGTGAATAAGGCGGGTGAGGGCGTGGTGCTGTGTTTTTATGAAATCGCCTTTCACTGGACAGTGCTGAGCAGTAGCGTTCACTGGCTTCTATCAGGCCTCAAAAAGACCTTCACAAAAGAGAACTTCCAGACCTGCTACTGAAGGTGAAAAGAACGGTGGGATAAGCAAAGAGAAGAGGAATATTCTAGCGGGATTAATGGCAGTGTGCCATTTACTGTAATACAAATTTTAATTTAAACATTCACTTTACAGTTTGATCACACCATGTGGAACTGATGATTGCTTCAGCTCTTTCTTCTTCTTCTTCTTTTTTTTTTTTTTTGTGGTACTGGGGATCGAACTCATGACCTTGCACTTGCCAGGCAGGCGCTTATGCCACTGAGCTAAACCCCAGCCCTCTTCAGCTCTTTCTCCAACCTCTCTGTGAATCTTTCTAAGATTGGGACCTGGGTGCATTATTTGGTCTTTGGTTTCCATCATGTAGCATAGTACATATAGCAGCTATCAGTGCAAGAACAAATGAATGAGTAAAGCTATGCATTTTCTGCAGCAGGATTTATTGTCAAGGGATTATTTCAGATAAATAAGTCCTTTGTTTGTTTCTAGATCCCAGATCTGATGCCTAGCAATCAAAATGGCCGACACACTCACTCTGAGGCCCAGTTGGGGGTGATGGGTAATAACAGGGTAAGTGATTAGCATGTATTTTTACAAAATTGTAATACCTGTACTTATCTTCCAGTGAGTTCTTCACATTTTTAACTGCATATTTAAATAAGGGAAAAGCTAACTGTGTGTCCATGTGAGTGTAACTCAGTTCTTGCCAATGTGGTAAAGCCAGGTCTAGCAAGATAAGCAAAAGAAGGCCTCAGCCCTTGTGTAACAAGCCCATGGCCACGGGGTCCTCGTATTCATCTTTAATATCTAGGATAGTCCTACGAATGAATGAATAACAGAGGACTGCACAATGGTCTCCTGTATCTGTCTCAAGGTAGATTCACTACCAGTAAAAAATGACTCCGGGAATATAACTCAAAAAGTAAAGCTAACCTCTTTTCCACAATTGGATCTGTATTTTGTGAGGATGTTGTTATTATGGTTCATAAACAGAATTCTCATTTCTCAGGAGGTGTCCTATGAAGTTTCATTTTTAACAAATCTTTCTTTCTTTCTTTCTTTCTTTTTCTTTCTTTCTCTTTCTCTTTTTCTTTCTTTCTTTCTTTCTTTCTTTCTCTCTTTCTTTTTTTTTTTTATAACCAAATGGACTTTGACCTCTGTAGAGAAAGGACAGGAGAGTTGTTCTGTAAAATATCTTTTAGCTCAGGCCAAGCTGTGGAAGCTGATTCAATATCCTAAATTAAAATCAAGTTTGCCAGGAGGTGAGCTTGGGGCCTCTGCAAGCAGAGGTTATTTCTTCGAGGGCCCTCAGATGTAGTCAGCAACACCCTGTATCAGCCCATGGGAGACAGGAGAAAAGCAATACGGGCACGGAAGTGTGGTGAAGGGTTGTGTAAGTGACAAGGCTTAGATGTTATTTAATAATTAAATGTTTGGGCGAGTGTTTGATAAGGCATCAAATACAATTATAAAAAGGTAAAGTAGCAGAAAATAGCCTATTAAAGATGCCCAAATCAAATTTGTTGAGTTAGTTGTTTCTCAAATTTGCTTATCTTGCATAGGGAGGAAAAACAACTGAGGGGGAAAAAGAACAGATTAGTAGATTCTAATAGCTTACCAGACGAGCTCTGCTGATTAGTTTGCAATTGCTGATAGCAGCTCAAAAATGTGCATTAAAGCTGTGAAATATTCCATGAAACCGTGACAATGCCTTTTCCTGATATCAATCCAAAGGTGCAGAAATTCACGCTCAGTCGGACTTGCGAGTCCCTCCCTGTAAATCCCACATAATCTTTATCCAGCTAAATTGATCACATCTGTCCAGACTGTGTGCAGGAGAGGCAATTATCCAAAGACTCTTGAGCACTGAGACTTGTAGTGTTCATGCTTCTAAAGGAACAGCTCTATCTTTGCTGTTTGAATCATCTACTGTGGAGTCGAATTTCCATTTTATTATTTTTCATGAGAAAAATAAAATATTATTTTTGAGTAGCTAACATAATATTTTGTGCATCCTTTGATTAAAAGTGTTCTAGTTAATGAGGAATTCTCCTCACAGCTAGACTTGGAAAGATTTCAATTCTGCTGAAATTACATTTTAACTATTATCTTCAAAATACCTATCTTAGGTTATTATGGCTGTAAAATTCATGAATATATTGGAATTAGGCAAGAATCTCAATGCAAAATGGGGCAGTAAAAGAAACATAGGTGCTACTGTTTTCCTGGAGACCTTTACGTGAATAGCTTTACTTTAGAAATGATGAAAACTTTTTCAGTCAATCATTGGGCCACTGGACCCTTTCAAATAGTCTGGGTAGAGAAATAAAGAGCAAAAGGAATGACAAAGAATTTTTCTTCCTCTATTTCTAATATGTAAACTTAGATTTCTCTCACTACCATCTATCTGTCTATCTATCTGTCTATCTATCTATCTTCCTATGCTGATTATTGAACACCCCAGGGTCTTGTACATGCTGTAGCAGTGAGCTTCATTCCTGGCTGCAAAGTTAGATTAAATGCAATATACTAGCTGAATTTACAGGAGCAAATGTATTTATTCCTAGTATAGTGAAGTTGTCACCAATTCAATAAACCTTTTGGTTGTATCAAATGACTTACCATATTTTGCTTAAACTGCCATAATCCAAGAGCTTAGAGATAATGGTCCAAATCTTCCATTTTACATATTAGAACATTAAGTTTCGAAAACATTACTGGTATAATTTATTAGTAAGAGCCTGAGGTTTGATGACTGTGACTCTCCATTTTGTCCCAGTTGAAGTGGCCTTGGTACAGGGCCTAACTAGAGTTGAGGTGCACTACAGCATATTCATTTTTATGTCGGTCTCACTCCTTTCTTCCCACTTTAGAATGTTTATTCCTCAGCCCCTGCGCAGGTCATATGGATGGCAGATAGCACGTTTCCATGTCTCTTTTAATCGTCGGGAGGGAGGGGAGATCTCTAGGTACTGGCTCCCAGTGAGGCTTATGCCCAACCTGTAGAAACAGTAGGACCAGACTGAGCTTCCAGGCCAAGTTCTCATTCACCACGGAAACTGTAAGTTCACGAGTCCGAACCTAGCTTTCAGCACTCAGTAAGCTGCTTAGAATCAGCCTATGCAATGAAGGCTCTTCAGTGTTTAGCAAACCCGTACGGCTGGCTCTACAGTCACCAGAAGCTCCGAACTCATCAGAGATATTTTCTTCCTGCAGAATCATCAGGTCTGATATGGCGGGTTAAGGTCAGGCTGAGAAGTGCTAGTTAGAGTTGACCAGCTAACTGAGACCAACGGAGTGTAGGTGACTGAGTCAAGGAAAGAGAAGTTTGAAAGCCAAGATCTACACACAAATGCTGAAGAGCTTTGTCTTACTGGTCAGAGCATGCATTGAATGCCCCAGAATGAAACAATGTGCTTCTTCTAGAATTGTCCAGTTAGGCTAGTGTTGGTACGTCAAGTTTAAAGTCCCTGTGGGTCATGATGTCCGCAGTGTCTGGCATCATCATCACTAGATACATTTTGCTGGAACAAAATTAAAATGCATTCCATAGGGATGGCAGAGAAATCTTATACAGAGGAATTGTTCCCATAAAAAATGACAACAAATGCTGAGGAAGCTGTGGGGGAGAAGGAATCCTTCTCCATAGCTGGTGGGAATGTAAATCAGTACAACCACTATGGAAATCTGTATGGAGACTCCTGAGGAAACTAAAAATAAAGGTTTAGTTTGATCCAGTTATATCTCTTCCTGCAAGAGTTAAAGACATCACATTACAATGATCTGTGCATACCCATGCTTATAGCAGCTCAATTCACGATAGTTAAATTTTGGAAGCAGCCTATATATGCCCATCCACAGATGAATAAGGAAAATGTGGTATTTATACACACTGACACACTGCTCTCCCATAAAGAAGACTAAATTTGAGTCATTTGTAGGAAAATGTATACAACTTGAGACCATAATGCCAAGTGAAATAAATCAGATACAGAAGGTTAAATATCACATGGTTTCTCTTATCTGAGATACCAAAGTATAAACAATTTAAAGACCAAAATAAAAGTTAGGGGGCTGGGGATGTGGCTCAGTGGTACAGCTCTTGCTTTGAATGCTAGTTTAATCCCCAGTATCACACACACACACACACACACACACACACACACATGATTAAAAAGTGTGGATCTAGACTGTGGAGATGGGGAAGGCGTTTGGAATTGGGGGGATACTGGAAGGAGGGGCAGGGGAAATAAAAAGGCTGAAGACACGATGTGTGTCTTTATGGCTTTCCCAGGAAAATGAAGGTGATTTTGATGCTTTAAAATCATTGGCTGAGGGGCAACCCACTGGGGACCCTTCTGTCTCTCTCCAGACAGGAGTTTTCTCTCAATAAAGATATTCCACTCTTCACCTCTGTTGTTTCTAAAATTCATTCTTTCATTTTAGAGAACACAAACTCAGACATAGTAGGTTGGGGAGTTTCATTCTCCTATATCATTTGGAGGTCTTCCAACGAGATCACTGGATGGAGATGGAAACTGAGAACTGAGGGTTCCTGGCCTGGGCAACTCTCTGGTGGACACTCGAAAGTTCCTTGAGCCTCCCCAACATGGAGTAGAAGCCACTCTAGCAAGCCCACCAAGTGCAAAACAACTGCCCGGAGGACAGCGTGGTGCCCGGCCTCCCAAGACACACCCTGAAGAGAGCCCCTGTGGTACCAGGGATTGAACTCACAACCGTGCGCTTGCCAGGCAGGCGCTTATGCCACTGACCTAAATCCCCAGCCCACGGAGGGGAACTTGAAGATGGCGGACTGGTAGGTAGCAGGAGAGAGACCCTCTCTGAGAGAGACAGCTCAAATGCCAGAATAAAACACCCTGGAGAGACCCAAACAGAGAGAGATAGACTCTCACAACACAGAAAGAAACTAAAGTGCAAAAACCCGCTAGAATAAGAGGTCCTGGGGCTACTATTAGTGAAGATAAGATCAGCGAGCACGGC